>APFE030613931.1:0-24288 GCA_000404065.3 Pinus taeda
AAACAAAGTTCGATTGCCTTGTCTACAGCTGAAGCGGAATATGTTGCTGCTGCATCTTGTTGCACCCAACTCCTTTGGATGATGCAGACTTTGCAGGATTTTCAAATCACTTGTACACCACCTATCCCCATCTTATGTGATAACGCAAGTGCAATCAGCATCTCAAAGAATCCTGTTATGCATTCAAAAACCAACCACATACCAATCAAGTATCATTTTCTCCGGGAACAAGTGCTTGAACAGAAGGTCAAGTTGGAGTACGTTCCTTCTAAGGAACAAGTTGTTGATATACTCACCAAACCATTGCCCAGGGACACTTTTTAATACCTCAGGCAAAAGCTAGGGGTTGTTGATGCATCATCTTATTGCTGAACCTCTTCTAATTGATGGTTGTATATGCATTCATGAGCTGGGTGGCTGATTGGTTGAAGATTGATGGAACAGGTTCAGGGGGAGCATATAATGCATTGTTGGCATTATGGAGGATGTGCAGAAGGAGATCATGGAAGTCGCTGCAATATGTCTCTATCTCTTTCATGGTGGATTATGTCTTTTTTTTGCTGCAGATCTGGTTCATATTCAGGAGGAACATGTTCTTAGGGGGAGCATAACCCTTTGCCCTTGATGTCAAAGGGGGAGAATGAAGATGAAGCTTGTGAGGTTTCCATCAAGTCCAAAGGGGGAGATTGTTGGCATTATGGCTAAAGTGTTGTCCTTGATGGCAACCCATTCAGGTGATAGACCACAGTACTTCAAGTTAGCAACAGAGATTGATGATCATCTATCAAATATGGAAGAAAATAAGGGGTACGCAGGTACACCTTACAAAACGTGCGTACCCACAAGTACACCGTGAAGGGACCGCGTCCTAATACGCAGATAAGCCGTCCAGGAGGTGCGTGCCCCAGTGCACACATTTCAAGGCAAAGAAAAGCACATGTGGGGTTTCTTATGTTTAACTAGCCGACGGTATTTGTGTTTCTATGGTTTTGGCTCGTGGTATTGATCCATGTTTTTAGGAGGAGCTTGCCTATATAAATCAAAGAAGATCATTTGGCTTATGCAAGTGCTTGGGTTGAATATCTTATGAGAGCTAGATCTGAAATATCATGATCTCTTGGGTGTAATGTCTAGATCTAAATAAGGCGAATCTACTGATGAATTGAGATCTCTTCGGCGCATGATAGATCTGTAGATCTGACTGTCTGGGTTGTTCTTGAAGTCTTGAAATTATCTATGCCCGAAGGTAAAGTGAAAGAAAAGTGCGTACATACGCTGGGACGAAGCGTTTCAGGTGCGCCGGTACGCAGGCACAGAAGGGTTGCAGGTGCGTCGGTACGTAGGCACAGAAGGGTTGCAGGTGCACCGGTACGCAGGCACAGAAGGGTTGCAGGTGCGCCAGTATGCAGGCACAAAAGGGTTGCAAGTGCGCTGGTACGTAGGTACAGAAGGGTTGCAGGTGCGCCGGTATGCAGGCACAGAAGGGTTGCAGGTGCGCCGGTACGCAGGCACAGAAGGGTTGCAGGTGCGCCGGTACGCAGGCATAGAAGGGTTGCAGGTGCATCGGTACGCAGCCACAGAAGGGTTGCAGGTGCGGAGGTACGCAGGCAGATCAAAGGACACAGTGCGTAGGTAAGCAGGTGAGCAGTTCAGTTACCTGCATAGGTAAGCAGGTGAGCAGTTTAGTTACCTGCGTACCGTAAGCAGGCTGTACATGGGTGAAGTTGCTTACTTCTCTTGAAATCTTTGTTTCTCATTGCTGTGTTCTGGGTTGGTTCTATTATTGTTGATTTGGGTACTACAGTTGACTGGGTGATTTTCTTATACTTGATGATCATTTGATGCTTATGGATCCAGTTTGAAAATTTATGAAAAGTTGTCCTTGAAAAGAAGTAGGGGGTTGTAGCTCCCTTCCAGGAGAGACTAGAAAAAGAGAGAGAGTTGTAGCTCTCTGCAGGTTGCAGCCTGCGGTACTGGTAAAGGACTACACCAGTACAAGACCATTGTAAAAGGAGTTTCTAATTTGAAAGAAGATAGAGACATATTGCAACAGGTGGTTTTCACCCACATTGGATTTCCACCTTATATTTGGTGTTCTTTGATGTGACTGTCTGTTTTTCTTGTTCATGCTCATTATTTTATAGTTCTGATATGCAAAAATAATTCAAAGTGAAAATAAGGAAGATTTACAAAAGGACTAGATAATACTGATTCACCCCCCCTCTCAGTATTATTTTCAACACTTCTGTGGCTACTATAAAAGTCAACTATACTCACATGCCCATCATGATATGTTCTTAAGTCCATTTGGTTCATGTTCCCACTATTTCAAGTAGTTGATTACTGCAAATTCTTCTTATCCTCACGTGATAACCAAGAATTCCCATTAATACTAAAGTAGTCACTTTGGTCGTCAATAATAGTTGTCTGACTTTTCATTGCCGTCGTAAGCTAGAAGTTTATTTTTCAAAACATTCACTTTCTCTTCTATTTCCAACATATATTTTGAAAGCCATCTCAAGTCTTGTATGGGTTGGCCATAGTGCCAAAATTCTCTCCCATAAAAACTGTAGGGACCTCCATCCTCCTGATCACAGATAATCTTTCCACAACCAAGGCAATTATTCACTAAATTGTGTCTCCTGGCTCGACAATCACATGGCTCACCACACTTCAAGTTCTATATAGGAACAAATACGTACAATCCCTTTCTTGTCTATTCTCCTTTCCATTATCCCCCCAGCTTGTACTAACGCTAGCATGTTCATGTGTTCTATCATTAGCTCTAATGCTTCAAGTAACTCATTTTATTTGTATTACTTTTTTCCTGTGTTTACCAGTGGATGAACTAGTTAAAGATATTTACAGCTTCTTATAGATTCACATAGGTTTGTCCAGAGAATCATCTTTGTTGTTATATATGCTTTCAAGAGATATCATGTGAAGATATTCAATAATGACAGGTTCACCATTCCATTGAATAATATTTTGGAGAAGCTCCACAACATCACTTTCTAGAAATGGCAATAATGTTGCTTCTTCCCATCTTTTGGTGTATTTCCGAGTGAGTTGCTTCTATAATTTCACAATCAGAACTATATATATTCAAATATGAAAAGTTTCTATAATATCCCGAAGAACTTTCTTGTGGTGTATTTGAGTACCTCTCATTGAAGTAAATAATGGTTGACTGCAATATTGATGGACGTGGAGATCATAATATGTACTTTGCCATGCATCATGGAAACCATGGTATACTTGATATGTGTGGTAGCTGTGTCCATCCTCCTCCAACGATTTGGATTTTCTTTTCTACGCTCTGGGTTCTGATAATACATGTAGCATGGACTAAGGATTTAAAGATTGGGGTTTTAGGCCTAATAATTTTAATAAAACAATTTTTTTTCATAAAAATTTGTCCATATAAGAGTCCTGGAGCATAATAGCTTATAAAAACTCAATTTTGCACCAGATTCATTATTTTTTAAAGAATAAGAGATTATTTGTGGAACTAGATCCATTACACCAACAAAATGACCTTCATCAAAATGATCTTCATGAAAATGATATTTTTTTTTGTAATTTTGATTACTGGCTCAAATTCACCCCAAAAGGTTTAAACTTTGATTGTGTAAGACCGAGCTACAACACCATACAAGGATTTCTTTAATGTGCAAACATGAGACTCGCTTCCATGAACCTCAAAACCTTGAGGTTGTTCTATGTACACTTCTTTCTCAATCACACTAATGAGGAAAAACATATTTACATCCATCTAATGTAAATTCCAACCCATGGAAGAAGTAATATAAATAATAGATCTAATGGTAGTGTACTTGGAAACGAGAGAAAAAGTCTCATTAAGGGAATTTTGAGGTGTAAAATGGGCCTCCTAAGAAAAATTTACAACCAAAATAAACTTTATAAGAACCAATAGGATTCAGGATGATGATGTCAACCATGGGGGATGACTCACCATTTTTGGAGTAAAAAAGTAAAAAGATTAAAAAATAATAAAATAATAAAACTACTTTTTCAACTCGTATTTTCAACTCATCTCCCTAAAGTTTTACTCAAATTTCGAGTGGGATACTCGTTGGATGCAAAATTTAATTCCTCATCCAAGGAGTACCCATGTTGCATACTTTCGATGGGCCCTACTACACGAAAAAAGAGAAATACATGAAAAAACATGATTACATTCACGTTTTTCATGTATTACTCATTTTTTTGTAGTAGGGTCCATAAAAAATATGCAACATGTGTTAAGAAATTTACCCGAGAACACAAATTAATTATGGAGAAGAATAAATATAAAATTAACCAGCAATAACCATAAACACATAAATACACATGTTTATCCGGGAAAACCCCAAATCCGGGGAAAAACCCAATCATAATGAAATTTCATTATCCTTGGCCAAAACCGTGGCCAATCCGGCCAAGTGAGCCTTCACCGCTCACCTCCAGGCCATGCATTACAATGAAGTCCTTCCAGCCTTTTATAAGCTCCATTACATATAATACCACGGGCAGAATACCATGGGTGCACAATACCATGTGCCCCAAAACCATCACTATTTAACCTAGTCAACTTTTGACTCTATCCCGAGTCAAGTTTACCTAACAATTCCCCCCTTAAACTTGACTTGGGGTTCCTTGACTAACTCCAGTCAAACCTGCTAAGTGAGACAATCTCGCTCACTCTAGCTCTTACCCCCTTCAGAGTTTTTTACCGGGGTATTGTTAACCTGACATCCCCCCTATTACCTAAGTCTAACCCAAACTTTTCCGGTGATCACCGAGGGGTACACATGCCTTACCAAGTCTTACAGTAGTATGCCCATTTACATGTAATAATTTTGACTTCATTAATTTTTTTTTTTTTTGTTTACTGCTGCTGTGATTTTGATCCATCCTCTCTCAACAGATGACGGGTTCAATTCTTGATCCCATCGGATTTCTCGTTTTCATGCTCGCTGAATTCATTTTTCGTGATTTCTTCATTGATTTGGCATTTCAACTCCTGCAATGCTTTCCTCTCTGATTCCTTCAAATCAGAAACGAAGTTGCTCTACTCCTTGAATGAAGTCAGCCATGGCTCTGTTACAGGACTGCTCTTTGCAACACTATTTCCATTGGGCTAAAATAAATCCTTCACTGAAGGCGTACATTCGAAGCCTAAACCCTCAACCATGGCTCTGATACCAATTGTTAAGAAATTTACCCGAGAACACAAATTAATTATGAGAAGAATAAATATAAAATTAACCAGCAATAACCATAAACACATAAATACACATGTTTATCCGGGAAAACCCCAAATCCGGGGAAAAACCCAATCATAATGAAATTTCATTATCCTTGGCCAAAACCATGGCCAATCCGGCCAAGTGAGCCTTCACCGCTCACCTCCAGGCCATGCATTACAATGAAGTCCTTTTAGCCTTTTATAGGCTCCATTACATATAATACCACGGGCAGAATACCATGGGTGCACAATACCATGTGCCCCAAAACCATCACTATTTAACCTGGTCAACTTTTGACTCTATCCCGAGTCAAGTTTACCTAACAATAGATAGGAAAGGGGGTAATTACCTTGTGGATTTAGCATAGTAAACATAGGTGAATAAGTGAAAAAAGGACAAAAAGAGGGATGAGAATGCAACAGAAAGATAGCCTAATTTGGTGCCCAACAATTACTATCATGGACATCATGAACTTATTTATGGTTAAGTTGATATGTTGTGAAGTTATATTGTGGTAATCTATCTTGATTGTGTAGGAAAGATGGCCTCCTATAAGATACATTAATGTATGAGCTTTCTTATGTCGTCTACTTTGTGCTTGAATGTTTGATTATGTCATCTATTTGATGTTTGAGTGTTTGATTATGTCATCTATTTGATTTATTCAACATGGTATGTTTGCAAGTTGGTTGAATGTATGATTAATTCATAATATGACTATGTGTATGTAAGATTCCATGAAGGAATGATTTGTTTTTAATATGGTTATACTAACACATATGTGTTGAGATAGATGACATGTAGATGAGTGCAATAGGTGATAGTTGTAACATTATGTCTAATGACTATGAGTTGACTATGGATTATGACATGGTTGTTAAAATTGATAATGTTTGATTTCCAAGTAATAGATATGATGTCTTGATCTTTAGAACGTGAGACTAACATGTGTGAGAAGTTGCAGGGAAACATGCTTGGTATTAGATTGACAAGGTGATAGTTGATGTCTTATATAACTAACAGTTGAGTGATGTGATAGTACATAGTAAGACTCAATTGCAACAAGGTAAAAATGGTAAAAGAAAGGAATTGGGCAAGAATTCCTTTAGCTATGATTGGAAACCCTAATTCCAAATGAATGAGTGCTTTGTATACAGGAAGTATTCTTTACCTTGATTTTGTCTTAAATTATGCGGATATGTGCTATATTCATGGACATGTATTTGACAAGTATAGTAGTTGGTGTTTAGTTATAGCTAGATCTGTCAAAGGAATTGGAGTCCATTGAGAAATCGTGTGGATGTGTTCAGTTGCAAGACAACATGCTTGGCACAACAAGGTAAGGTAACCAGTGTATTGTTATGTTTATTTATGCACTGACAGTTGTGCGTTTATGGCAGTATGATGCAGAGGATTACATTACAAAAGAGATTTCCATGAAATATTGAAGAAGGCTCAGGTTGAATTCCCTTGGAAGCACTGGGAACCATGGGGATTGATTCATGGCGTCTGATGAGCCTCAAAATTACTTCTTTTTGACATCCTTTTTCACTCTATCTATTTCTTGTGACCTTCATAATCACACATTGGGCATCAAATCACAGGAATTATGACATGGCAGGTATACAGTTGTATTTTATTTCATAAATTGATAATGTTCATTATTATTTAGTTTAATGTTTACTTCAGCTACCAAATTGCAATGATTCTGCAGCTAATATACGATTCTACAACCAATTCCGTGGTTTGACAGGTTCCAAGGTACCATATAGGAAATGAAATATATGGGTAGGTGGAAATTGATGCACTCAACAATTTCCTCCTACTCTCGTGAAGGAGATTGATGGAAGCAGGTTCTAGTGATGCGGTCAAGGATGAATTCAACCTCTGTAGTCGGCAATAGGCGAGCGAGAACGAGATTTATGCCTCATTATTTGCTTTGATAATAGAAAATCATGAGCGAATTATGTTATGATATATTTTCAAGTTAATTATAGTTTCTGTTGATAGGGATTATGTGTATAGCAATAAACAATTTATTGTTATGAGATCTATAAATATGCCTCTTTGCAGAAATGAAAATGTTGTTAAGTAAGGATGCAACAGTGAGATTTAAAACTCCATTTTTAATGCTATGTTTATAAAATAATCATTGTGTCTTCTCATGTGTGGTTAAGTGTTTGATCAATAACGTGATTTCCTACTTCTCGTGGAGGGACCCCTTGAGAATTAAGGATTTCTATTTCGTTTTTAGTAGATAGAAATTGTCTTTATATTCTCATAGCTTTCTGTTTGTTTGATTAGGTAATTGCATTCTAATTTCTTGCATATTTGAATTAAGTTTGCTCTACTAATCATTTTGTTTGTTCATAGATTCTGAATGCACATGGATAGAGTTTAGCATCAATGACATAGTGTTATACTTTAATCAATTAGACGAACTTTTACCTTTCTTATAATCAGAGGATTTATTTGCAGAATTGGATGTTAAATTTCAAGCATGTGTGATCTATAATTCAAGCAAGTGGAATGTATTTAAAGCAGTAGTTTTTTTTCATTTTGTTTTCATACAAGTATGATTGTTGTTTATATAGATGTGCGATGAGATTCAATATTAGTTTTTGCTTCTGCAATTGAGTGTGTGTATATAATTCTTATTTATGCTAAGTGTGGAATTAATTTTCATTTACATCAAGTGTGATATTGATTTACAGAAGTGTGAGATTTTCTTTATTTCAAAGCAAAGTGTGAGATTTCTATAAGAAAAAGTAGTTTCAAGTAAGGGAGTGTGATCATCATTGTAGAGTTAATCTTATTTTCTAGGAATAACTGATTTACTCATAGAAGACATGTGCATTTCAATAACTCAATTTAATCTAGAATAAAAGGCTTCTAGCACATACAGTGTACTTACACTTCATCATCTTACTAGCCCTGGTCGATAATTTATGTAAACAATTTAAGGTCAAATAATTGTCAAACAATGTTTGTTGTCAATCTTGTGCTTTTGGTCTTTTGGTGATTTGTTGTGCTTGATTACGGTTTTGTTTGCGTCTTGTGCATGGCCATGCCACTTTGTTTGTGGTGTCATATTTTTGTTGGTTTTCCATGGTTTTCTTCTTGTTTTCTTCTCAGTATTTCCTTTATTGTTTTGAGAGTCTTGGGAATTGGTTGGGGAAGGAGGAAGTTAATGGAGCTCGGGGAGAGATGTGTGGTACCTGACAGGTAAGGTAAGACCTAGATGAAGCTCGGTGCATGGATAAGGGAAGTTGAAGGCAAGAGTATAACAACCAGTTGGACTTGTTGGGTCCATTGGTGTAAATGGATGATGGAAAGACAATCATGGGAAAGGTAATCAAGAAAGATAAGGTGAATGGATTTGAGGCGTTGTATGCCTTGGCTATGTTGTGAACGATTATTCTTAATGTTGTGCATGGTGTGCACAGATAAAGGGGGTTCTCTTAACCTTGACCTTATGATAGCTGGTAATTATGTTATGATCATGATTATATTGATGTTTATATATGTATACATGTATGTATGTATGTATGCCATGCCTGACAGGGTAGTCATGGATCATGGTTGTTTAACGCTTATGTTTATATGTATATATGTGTGTCATTGTTTGACATGATCATGATTGTTTTATGCTAATGTTTATGTATAGGTATGTATGTATCCATGCATCTATGTCACTGTCTGACAGGGTTGTCAGGGATCATTCTGGTGGAGGAATGATTGCTTATGCGGGTGAATGGCATGACGAGGTTCCTGGTTCATGAGGAATCAAGTGGAAGAGTAGCCATGACAAATATATGAGGTCAATATCATGTGGTTATGAGTTGATATTATGTTATTATATTATGTCTGCATTATGGATAGGCTATATCAAGGGATATATCAGCGAAATGAAAGCACTGTGGTATGTGGGATGTTGGGATAAGCATGGATGACGGAGAGACACTGAAAGCAAGGTTTCTTGGTAGAGACAGTGTGGTTTTGGATATATGGTACTATTGTTATGCATATGTTGTATATGTTGTACATGTTGCAACTGTGATGTTTTGCGCATGCATTGTTATGTATATATAGTGTGTGTACATGTTGTTTATGCAATGTTATGTACAATTTGTTAAATATAGTGTTGTGCGAATATTGCATAGGCAGTGCTGGGTATAAATGGTATTATGTACATGTTGGATATGTGGTGTTGTGTACATATTGTATTGTGCGTATGATGGATATATGGTGTTATGTGCATATGGTGTTGTACACATGTTGGATATGTAGTGATGTGTACATAGGGTGCTATGTACATGTTGTATATGCAATTCTATGTACATCTGGTGTTGTGTGCATGTTGTACAAGTGGTACTATATACATATGGTGTTGTGCGCATGATTGTACAAGTGGTGTTGTGAGCATGTGGTGTCGTGTACATGTTGTACATATAGTGCTATGTGTAGGTGGTATTGTATATATGTCGTGCATATGGTGTTGTGTACATGTCATGCATGTGGTTTTTTGTACGTCTAGCATTGTGCACACGTTGTACAGGTGGTACGATGTGCATATGGCATTGTGCACACATTGTGTAGGTGTTTTGTGTACATGTGATGTTGTGTACACGTTCTTCATGTAGTGTTGTGTATAGGTGGTACCATGTACGTGTTCTAAATGTGGTACTGGTGTACATATGATATTAGGTTCATGTTGTACATTTTGTATTGTGTACATGCGATACTATGTATGTGCATCGTGTAGTCATGGCATCGTGACATGTGTATTCATTGTGTTATACATTATTTACGTATATGTATTGTGTTGTACGTCGGGTGTAAGTGAATGTATTGTGTGGTAGTCTACACTGGATGTAGGTGTATGTATTGTGTTGCATTGTACATTGGGTGTATGTGTATGTGTTGTATATCAAGTGTTGATGCATGCATTTCATGGTGTTGTATGTCGTGTGTGGTTGTATGTGTGTGATTCTCACTATGTGTATGTGCACATGGTTCAGGAGAAGGAACTGGGTGTTTGTCGGGTGTGGCAACCAATCTGGAGTGCGTACGAAATAAAGTCAAAGGTAGAAGTTAAGGATTAATTAAAGGATATGTATCAACATTTTATTTTAATTTTATTATGCATGTGATTTATGACTCTGGTCTATGTTGATTACATGTGATTTATGATTCTGGTTTATGATGATTGCATGTGATTCATGATTTTGATCTATGATGGTTGTGTTTTGGGCTAACTTGATGTGATATTTTTATACATGTTGATTTGGTCAAAGATGCTAGTTTGACTCATTGTAATAGGAAGTAAATAGAATTGCAAGTGTACCTTATTGACGAGCTACCAATGAGGTATGATGTGAATTTATTTCAATTTATTTAAATTTAATAGAAATTATGTGCTTGGTACAGGAATGCATGAGCATTCCTAGCTAGGTGGTTGAAAATGACTGCAAGAATTTGTAACATCAAAAGGAATTGGAAAATGCAGCAGTATGCTAGTAAATTATTCAGGAGCAAGGCCATTGTGGGACACTGGTACTGAATAGTGTCCATTGATTGCATGAGCATGCTATGACCGGTATGATGGTTTGAGATAGGGATATGCCTTGTTTTTTGTATCTTCTGATGCGAGGAAGCCTTGCCAAGAGATGGACTTCCCAAGATAGGGGTGCCAGTGGAACTTGGAAGGTGTGTGAATGCATGGAAGGGGGTGACTTAATTACCTAAGGGACTGTGTAGCAGAGAAGGGAAGGTCGGGGATATATTTGTTTTGGTCATTAACATTTCCAAATGGAATCAAATGCACATTGGGAGTGTGCCCTGAAACAATGAGTTGGTAACTGTTCACTGAGAGGACAAGTGGCGCAAGGTTGTAGCATTGGACATTGGATGCATATTTGGCCTTGCAGTGGATTCTGAACTTCCTGGAAGGAGGTGAATCCTAGTATTACTTTGAGGGTTGAGGTGTGAGCCTCTGGATTCCCTTGTTGCGAATGCAGGCATTGCATCCTTTAATTTTTTGGTTCAGCAAATATGCATATGTGTATATTTTTGTACTATTGTAAATAATGTATCGAGATGGATTTATAAAGCTCCACAGACAATGTGATTATTTGTTGGGTGAAGAAAATGTGTATGTTTGGTTATTTTGTAAATACCATAATGAGTAGTGTTATAAAGCTCTAGTAAATAGTATGTTTGTCATGTTTCAGCAGATGGTCATTGTAAATACTACAACGAGCTATGTTATAAAGCTCCATGGGTAGTATGTTTTTTCTTTAACTGTCTTGTTGGTTATATGTGTCATTGAACACAGAGGACAGGGTTCCCCCAAGGGGGAGGGTTTTGTAATAACCCTGGTTAAAAATTCGTGAAAAAATATATAAGACCACAGTCATGGGACACATATTCCAAGCTGAATGGTGGTAAAAACATCCTAGTGGGTGTTCATTTGGTTTATTATGGCTAAGGAAATTGGCAAAGGAAATGGCAAAGGCTTTGGAAAGGCATGATGCATTTATCGGCATTTATTTACAAAAATAATGGAAATTAGAAGAAAAGGAAGGTGAAAGGTCACAAGTTGAACGTGAAGAGGAAATTGAAGGAAAATAATGGAAAATGAAGAAAATAGAGGCCTCATTAATAAAAAGGCTTCTAAGGATCAATTGGTAATTCTTTGATAGGTTTTGTTGGAGCTCTCTTCTATTCTCTCTCTCTATCATACTCTTGGACACTTAGAGTTTTCTTTGAGCACTCTTGGAGGAGTGTGGCATACTTGGAGTTTTGGAGAAAGAAGGAAAAGGAAGAGAAGGAAGTGCAAGAGGACATTGGGATCAACAGCTACAACGAGGTTTTCTTTCAAGTACCGAGTTGCATGTATGTTGTCCTCACTATTTTTGGCATGCATGGCATATGCATGTGGTTTATTGGTCATTATCTATCACTGGCATGGAGGATTTCCTAAATTAACAATGGATTTTCCTTGACTTGTCATTTCTTGGATAGCCATGGTGTTGTAGGTTTATTTATGTTTTTCTAGTTGGTTCTCATGTTTCCTTTAGCTTGGGTTGAGTTACTAGTTCTTAGAGCCTGGGTTGGACAAATGCTCTGGATCCATGTAACAACTTGGGTTGAGTTACTAGTCCTGGAGCCTGGTTGGACAAACACTATAGAGCTCATGGTGGGTCGAGTTAAGCCTTGGTTGGACAAATGCTCTAGACCCCTATATAAGTTGTGGGTTGAGTTACTAGTCCCAGAGCCTTGGTTGGAACAAACACTCTGAAGCCTGTTGGCTTATAGGGGCCTGACCCATGTTTAGAGGTGATTTAGCCAAACAAATCCCGGTACTTTCTGTATTCAAGCTTCTGTGATCCACAATGAATTAAACAAATTCTTTTGGTAGAAATCACATGAGAGAATTTTTTTTAGTCGACGCGTTTCGAACCAACAAGTGTGGTTCATCATCAGGACCAGATGATGATGAACCACACTTGTTGGTTCAAAACGCGTTGGCCAAAAAGAAAATTCTCTCATGTGATTTCTATCGAAAGACTTTGTTTAAATCCTAGTACTACTAGCCCTTTCGGCAACAGTCCGCAGAGCACAGACTGAGGTCTCACCTGAAGTAGTATGGGAGGGTGCTAGAACTAGGTTTCCACACCCTAGAGATGTATGATGATTTTCGGTGGTCCGCAGTTTGACCCTGCATGCACGTTGCTATGCGCACTTATCAGTACCTCACACCATATGATGCTACCTTTTCGTAGCCCTACTCAGGGCTCGATCCACGTTAGTACCCAATCCCTTACTATTAACCCGATATTAGTTGATCACTTAGCTTATGTGCATGTGTTTAGTTCTACTTAACAGTGTTCACCATTCATATTAGTGTGCATGACAAATAAAACAATATAATTGCAAAAGATATCAACCATATAATAACTCAAAACAGATACACAAGAATTGGAATCAAACTTCTCCTTATTATTCTTCTTCCTTAGTTACAGACCCGACTCCACCCTGTGCACTTAGCTGCAAGGGTCCACGCACTCAGCTGCGAACTCTACTAGGCCTCTGTGCACTTAGCTACAGAGCCTCTTCCTACTACTATGACCCAAAGCACTTAGACCTTTACTCTATGCTCACTATCTTCTAGACTCCATTCGTTTCTCTATCTATTTCTTGTTATCTTTACAACTTAGAGCCTCGCTCTATTTATACAATCCCATGGTTTGTGGACTATGGGTAGGCTGACACTACATTCAAAGCTTAGGGCGGACATCCCTATGACTCTAACATACAATTTGCGCCCCAGGCCCGTAATTCGCGGAGTCATTACAACAATAATACTCAAAACTTGGGCTTTGAGCCCCAAAACATGCTGTGGGGGGATTCCATGCCCAATAGGCCCCCAACAAAAACATTGTGACTCATCCTCAAGTCACTCTATCGGTGTGATGATCATGGCACAAAGTCCCTCCAGCTGGTCTCGAATGGCCTGAATGTTGGTAGGGCACTGAGCTGCTGCCTGTTGAACCTGCTACATTCTATCTTCTGAGCCCTTTGTTTCCAACATGTTGCGTTGTAGTTGTGCATGCATCCCCTGATTCTGCATGAGCTTTCCTTCAATATCTGATATGATTATGAAGGCTTCATCAATCCATGGTTGGGCATGCGCTTTGAGAACGACTTCCTTATGGCACACTGCGCCCACCTACTCTTTTAAGGCCTTGGCTTGCTGCATCCTTGCAAGTTGCTGAGTAAGGACTACTATATGTGTAGTCCCTCTAATGTTTTCATATTTTTGCTGGAGTTCGCGTGCCTCTGTCTCCAGCCGCTGGATGTTAGGGTCCTTCTGCAACGTCGTGAGGACCTTAGGCACCTACTCCAACATGTTGGTACAATTACGCACTGCACCTCCAATCTCTTCCATCCCTTCTACAATAGTGCTAGCACACTGCTCTCTGACCTCTGGGGGATTGGAAGGTTGCACCTTTAACCGCAGCTCGACAATCTGGAGATTCAGCTATAGCTGCACCTTTGTTGTCTCTTCTTTGGCAACGCAAATTCCACTTGCTAAACTGTGAATCTGCACTTCTACTGGTAGATCTGCTTCGATAGCTAGCTCTGGGATGTGTCAGCAAGCATAATCTACCATATGTACCAATTGTTGGTTCTGCAACACTAACTCGTCATGCTGCAAGCTAATTTGTTCTATATTAATCTTCTGCTCGCTCAAAACTTGGATCGCATGGCTCTCCCTGGCGCACAGCTCTGTTGTTATTCCATCCTGTAGCTGATAGAGAGTTTCCTGGGGAAGGGAAGCTATATTAAGGCCAAGGCCTTTCATCATACTAACTGTCATTCGGTCCATTACATCTGTTGATACCAATGCTCCCTCTAGCAACACTATTGTGTTGACCATCCTCGCGTGCAGCATCTGTTCTGTTGTTGAAATGCCCACTACGATGTGAGGTAGACAGGATACCTTCCTGAGGGGGCCACACCCTTAACTCTTGCAGCTGTGCCCTGAGGGCCCCCAACATAGTCTAATGCTCCATCATAAAGTCTTGGATCACTTCACTAGTGACATCACGAACCCTCTCGTCAATTTCATGGAGGTCACCTTCAGTTAAGGTGATTGGGTCAATGGCCAGCTTCGAGGCCTTGAACTTTTTTCTTGGACCTGATCTTTCTATGACGCGTGACTGTTTGAGTCTAGACAAGGTGCTTCCTAAGTTCGTGCTCTCTTCTGCAAGGACCGTGTCCTCTGTCTCCTGTCCTACAGACACTGGTTGGCCCTCCTCTGCCTACACTGTTGCGGCCTCTGCTGTCTGCACTGCTGCTACTACTTCGGCGGCCTTCTTCTACTCCGTGGCCGCCTATACTGCTTTGTGGGCCACCTTGACCTTGGCTGCCACTTTTTCGTTGCACCTTTTCTCGGCCAGTTGGGTGATGCACAGCTTGGAATCGTCCTTCTTTTTCTACGCTGTTGTCTTCTCCAACTCTGCCAAATCTAGGGAGCGCCACTCGGGAGGCCATGTCTCTAACACCGTAAAGATCGCGTCGTCAGTGGCTATGAATGGGAGCTTTGTCCATTGCTGTGCTGGATCCTTTCATGCTCTGATGTAGATATTGTGCATGTTTGCCTTGAAGTCTGCAAAACTCTATAGACTATTGTGCACTGTGGGAGATAGATGTGGCCTCCTATTAATCCACATTCGGATGCTCACCTCCATGAGCACCTAGAAAATCTTAGTATCACAAATTCATTTCGCATCCTTGGTGGCCCATAGTGAAGCATACTTCACGGCCTCTGGTAAGTCTCAGTCGATGCTTGGGAACTGGTTGTCCTGTGGCAGTTCTCCTGCTACCAGCAAGATGGATAAGAGCAACCACGCATAGTGGAAGGTCTTACCATGTTTCTGGGCCTCCTGGTAGTTGAGAAAAAACTCTTCGCAGAGGAACTCGGCCTAGTTGAACTGGACCCCTTCTGCACATTGTTCATCCAGTGCAACTATCGGCACTGGTATTTCATCGCCATGACATTTTCTCATTACTTTACCAGCCAGGAGTTGGGTGGCTATGCACACCCCTTTATCCTTGATATTGGTGATAGCGTAACCCCTATTTTTCTTCTCGAGTTTATATTTTTTCTTCATGGCCTCTGCAAGAGCCAAGTCACTACTTTTCCCTGCTATCATCATGGGGTCCTTTCCCTTATAGGGTAGCCGAGAAATTCGGTGGATGAGATCTGCCTTGATGGGAATAGGCTCCTCTAGCCATAAGTACCCATCATGCACTAGGAAAAGCAGCTGCCTGATGATGAAAATGGTGATGGGCGCATGGTGCAAATTTAGTATCCATAGCAGATGAAGCAACCTGGCCTTTTCCACATGACACAACCATATTCACAGCTCTAACATTATTGTCAGCACCTCCATATTCTGTTTCATCAGGTTCATCATATCTAAGTGCCAGAACTTCTCGTTGTCCACGAGGTCCCAGTCTTCAAATTTTACGGTGGGCACACATCCTAGAAGTGGACCCTCAAAGGTAATTCCATTAGGGAGGAGCGGGGTCTGGATTTCACTCTTCGTTGCATCCAGATCCTTTGGTACTTTAGCTGACCCTTTTCGCAAAGGGACATACTCGAGCAATTTTTCTTCATAGCGCAATGGTTGGATGTCTTCCTCCATGTCTTCTTATTCCTCTGCGGAAGCAATCAAGGCCTGCAAGTCTTCTTCCTCTTCATCTGTTTCAATGGTAACTACCTTTCCTCTTTCTTCCATTGATAACTTACTGTGTCACGGATTCCTCAGGGACATACGTACTGGTCCCATTGCCTTCTTATCTTTCTTCGCTCTTGACATCTGGGGTGATTTTGGGATTTCTGTCACAACCCCAGTGCCTTCGGGAACATCCTATACCATGGGGGTTTGCATGGCCTCTCCAATGCTTCCTTCCTCAATTCCCAACCCATCCTTAGTGGCCGTCATCATTTCTACATAGTATTTTGTCTCTCGCGAACTCAGGGGCTCTATTATCACTCAGCTCTCAACACTCTGTGCTCTACTCACCCGCTCAATGCTCAATTAACCAAGTGTTGTCCATGGGCTAGCCATTTGTGTTTTATAGCACCTTTTGAATTCAAATTCGACCATTCCCCCCAATTCCAAGCCATCAATGCTTTCTTGACGACAGATTTTCTGAAATCTTGCCCATAACCCTTGTCTTAAATTCCTGCCACCCACTCCATTTGGCCTTAAATCGGACATCCCATCATGAACAGTGACACCAACGGTCACTTCCCAGCCCACCCGTGTGGCAGCGCAACCCTCCATGCATGGGCACAAACCTTGTGATAGGTTGTTCCTGCGCGCACCTGCTAGAGCGTGCAACTTCCAGGCAGAATAGTTTATAGTCCCGCGCTCCCTTTTAGCTGCCTAGAGTGCTAAAACTGTTCTTCCTACAGCTAGTCAAGTGGTCGCACCACCTGTGTGAGGCTCTATCTTGCCTGCTAGTATAGTCCGCAGAAAATCCTCATCTGTCATCTGGGTGATCAGCACCACGTACTCTACTGTTTGTAGTGTGATCCCCTAGTTACTGCGTTTGGTGATATATCGTCCTAGCCATGGCAGCAGACTAGTTAATTGTTGTTGATAGTCTTCTAATTCATTAGTATGATAACCCGCACCTTGCCTAGCCATCCTTGGTTTATGGATGAGACATGCTCCCTTGATCTCGTTTTCCAACCTCTTGACCTCTGCATCCATCAAATTGCTTTTCTTCCTTAGTTGTACCTGGTCCTTTTCAAGTTCGTGAAGTCTAAGGTTCCGTTGCTAAATGGCTTCCTGAAGTATTATGTGTTTCGCTTCACATAGCTATGTGATTTCCTCATCCTAGGCATCGTGCACTATCACACCTGTGGGTGCTATTTTGTGTGGATTCATCTTCGCCTGCTCCTTATAGATTACGGTCATTACTTCAGTCCACCTCCTTGGAATTGTTTTCGCAGTCAAGGTTTTGCTATGATCCCACAGGCCCATCAAACCGCTGGTATGTGCAGGTCACAGTTACTGCATCTCACCTAGTGAACCCTGTTTAGCACTTCACACACCCTGTTGAATGCTTCTCCATGGATAATCCTTGGTGCACTTCTCCTTTCCTGCTACTACGTGTTGTTCTAATTCCCTATTCTGGGAGTGGTGTGTGTTTGTGTGAGCTGCATGTGAGATGTTTGTACCCATTGGGAAAGGTAGGCGTTCAAGTTTCTTTGCCCCTCGTGTTGGGTTGTGTTATATTCTTTCCACGACTAGCCCACATAATTAACCGAGGGTTAGAAGGTAGGAGGTCACAAGGGGTTTGAGGGGTGCCTGTAACCCCACTCTATGGGGTCTAGGGCAGCGCCCCAGAAAATTTTGGTTTTGGAACCTATGTTAGGTTGGGCAGACCCACCTATGGTTTTGTGCATGATTTTCGCACATGGTTTTGGACGATATGGTTTTCGGTCCATGGTTTTGGATTTGATGATTTTTCGGTCCATGGTATTGGATGCTTCGACATGTATAAATATGTATTGTAACATTGAAAGGAATATAATGAAATATCAAGCTGGTAGTCCTGGTTTTGGGATCCAGGGGAAAATCTCTGTGTATATGTGTTTTATGTGTTATGCTCTCGCATTTTCTACTTTCTGTGTTCTAGAATTCGTATGCATGTAATTTCTATACGGTGTTAAAACCTACACCTCGTAACCAGCTCTCATCCTTAGCTGCGGTTTTCTAAATCGTAGGCGCATCACCCTCTTGCATCCACACCAGTCCTCAAAACTTCCCTGATGTGTACCCCACCACCTTGCGGGCATCGTGTATAGTGCCCATTTAAGAGCATCAAACCGCTATTGTTCTAGCACTGCGCTTTCAAATTTGTCCAGGAATTCATCCACCGCCGTCAACCCATCATACCTAGGCAGATCCCTTACCTATATTGTCATGTAGTGCAGTTATCTAACCATCATGTTGCAATTAAGTGTGGTTACTTCATGCAGCCGATTCTACCATCGCTCTATTTCTTTGTCTGAATCTGAAGTGCAGGAGCTTTCCACTCCCACGAAATCCTACCATCTACTGTTGGATTTGCCCAATCCTGTTATCACACGGTTATCTTGTAGATACAATCGAGAACATCATCACTATCATCGTCGTGCATTGGTTCAGTGTATCACACTCCTTCGGCGGAATCTAGCAGTACTACTACGCATAGTGACTTTTTCTCAAAAATCATTTTGCACTTCTTCAGATTTATGAATTCGTTCATATCGATGGCCCAGTCTATTCCTAGTAGCACGGGATAGGGATTGTTGTCGTCGACAATCTCTATCACTTCGAAATCTGCCAACACGCTCACACCTTCAATATCCACCATTACCCCTTGCAATCTCCCCATGGGGAGGATCTTTTACTGGTTCGCCATTCGCAATTGAATAGGAGACCATTGTAGTGTGGGTCTGCCCATGCGTTCCCATGTTTGTTTTGGCAGTACATTTGCGTCCGATCTGAGATCTAGGATTACCTGATCCATTTCATACTCGCCAATTTGCGCATTCAACTTCATTTCCCTTCCTGTGTGCAATGCATGCTTTCCAAGTTTCCAGACTACACGCAGTTCTCCTGACCCTGCGCACCTAGTGATAAGTTCCTGTAGTCCTTTTACTACCTTGCTGCCACATAGCAGTTTCATGCATGTCTCCAGAAAGGTAGTGAGCATTAAAGGGTCCATCCTGGGTTCTAGTTGATCCTTACTACCTGAAGTGGAGACCTTCGTTGTTAGACCCCTATACTACTAGTGTAACCCCTTATTGTTATTAGTACAACCCCCTTATTATATTGATGTACCCATCTAGTGCCCATATTGTTACTATTGTGCCCCATAGAAGCCCACTATGTTATTATTGTGCCTAACATATTTAGGTTATGTCGGCTCTAATTATGTTATGAGCCTTAGACTCCTTATATAGAAGGAGGTCTTTCATTTGTATATCCAAGAATTGTTCATTTATGTAATGTAAAGGAGGTTTCCCCCTCGAAGAGGCTGAATTATAAGGCGTTGATCTATCTTTTCTATCTTTTCTTGAGCTAGTTTCATAACATCCGTGAAGCTCTTATTAGCTTCCATGAATGCTTCCTTCGCGCGCTCCAAATCAAATTCAAGTTCCTTTGTAGGAGTCTTGCGAACCCGCGTACTTTCTTCTGGATGCTTCCCTTTATTATCTCCAGTGGTGATACCGCTTCTGAGCACTATCATTTGCAAATTCTGAGTCGAAGGGGGCTGGAGTACCCCTTTTTTGCGCAACCTCGCTATCAATGTAGGGTAGTGTTCTACCTCATGATCAAACTGAGTACAGTACAAACATGATGTCCTCATCGGATTTGTACAATCGCAGGCATATTGTCTTGGGCCTTCGCAATTGTAACAAATTAGTTGTTCGTGACCCCATCCTGGTCCCATTCCACCTCAAACTCGTCTGCGCCCCTGAAATCTACCGCACACAATTCCTACATTTGGGTCGAGGGCTCGCATTTCGGTCTGTACCCTATAGGCAGAAGTACGATCCATCATTAGTTCATAGCTTCTGCAGGTGTGTTCATCATGGCCTACCGACCTGTAGAAATTACAAAACAATTGTTGGGACGTCTACGTATACTTCTACAATAGATGACAATTATCCGTAGTGTGTTTTCGTTATATCTGACAGATCGCACACCATAGTGTAGGCACCACTCTTGGTCCTGCTTGTGCCTCAGATCTTAACAGCATCAGCCCTCCTCCCACCAAGTAATTTGTGAAAACTGGACAATGGTCCTTGTCATGACCCTAGCCTTTACGTTTTATGCACCATACCTCCTCACGCACCTCTGGCTGAAGTGCCCTATCCTGTTTCAAACTCTGCATTTCCAAAGACATATTTTGCAGTTGTGTGTGGATTTGTTGGATTTCCAGACCAGGATCTTGTATAGGGGTCTCATGTAATCTCATTTCCATCTCCAAGGCTTCGACCTGGGTGGAAAGCTTTTGTTGTGACAGCGTCGTCCTTAAATGTGGTATTAATGATGCTAGAAACCATGTGCGGTGTTGTCCATCCATCAAAGTCATGTTGGCTTCGTGAATCATACTCTTCAGCCTCTGGTCCGGATCCCATGGGGTCTCGCCCAGGAGCATCATGATCTCCTTAAACTTGATAATTTATTGTGTCTCCGACTTTGGCCTACTAAATACCCTATTTAGCGTGGCCTAGATTTTTGTGATTCCTGTGTTTGGATGGTCATTAGAATGCCTAATGTACCATGTTAATGCATGATCCTGCAACACACTTACCATCGTAGCCTTCTTTATATTTCCATCCATGACTCCTTGTGCTTCCCATACCACCCTTACCATGAACCAAAATTGGTCCAGATCTTCGTTCCCTACTCCTCTGAATACCGGCAGTTTGATCGCACTCACCATACTGAACTGTGGTGGTGGTGGAGGTGGGGTGGGTGGAGATGAAGGTGAAGAGGGTGAAACGGGTGGCGGTATAGGTGGATATGGTAAACATGGAATTTTCTACCTTATTAGACTAACCACGCTTCTCGGAGAAACTTTCATGACCTCTTCCTTGCTTTCCCATGAGGGTGAAATTAAGGGACTAGTTTCTAACTCTTCACTACTTCCGTTTCTATAGATCTTCCCACTTCGCGTAGTCCCAAACATTAATTTATTCGTATAACCCATTTTTCACACAATAGCATCTTAATCCAGGTATTCAAATATTTAATATACTTACCTCGCAGCTCTCTGAGGAAGCGTTGTTCCGCCTCTCTGTAGCTGATGATCATATCTACCATGAACTCAATGATAAATCCTCCTATAATCCGATCAAGCCAATGGTCCACAACTCGCGTGATCTTATCTCCTGATGCTTCTAGTCTATGCACTAATTCCGGAGTCCAAATGATTGGTTTTTTGAGCCTACACATTCCCTGATTGTCTGCTAGCTTCGCAATCCACTCAAATAGCTTAGAAGGAAAGGATGCAAAGAAAATTTCATGGATTTCCGTATATAAGGAGCGCTCCAGCCACTATTCCTTAGATACTCGCAGATTCTTGTTTTCCTGCACCGCAAACTCATGAATCTTCTTTTCCAACCACCCTTCAATTTCTTTCTTGGTTGGATTCCAGTGACACGACCCAGGTTTAGAGGTGATTTAGCCAAACAAATCCCGGTACTACTGGCCCTTTCGGCAATAGTCCATGGAGCACAAACTGAGGTCTCACCCAAAGTAGTATAGGAGGGTGTTAGAACCATGTTTCCACACCCTAGAGATGTCTCATGATTTTTGGTGGTTCGCGGTTTGACCCTGTGCACAAGTTGCTACGCGCACCTATCAATACCTCGCAGCCTGTGATGTTGCCTTCGTCTAGCCCTACTCGGGGCTCAATCCGCGTTAGTACCCAATCCCTTACTATTAACCCGATATTAGTTGATCACTTAGCTTATCTGCATGTGTTTAGTTATACTTAACAATGTTCACCATTCATATCAATGTGCGTGACAAATAAAACAGTATAACTGCAAAATATATCAACCATATAATAACTCAAAACAAATACACAAGAATTAGAATCAAACTTCTCTTTATTATTCTTCTTCCTTATTTACAGACCCAACTCCACCCTGCGCACTCAGCTACAAGGGTCCGTGCACCCAGCTACAGAGCCTCTTCCTACTACTACGACCCAAAGCACTTAGACCTTTACTCTATGCTCCCTATCTTCTAGACTCCATTCGTTTCTCTATCTATTTCTTGTTATCTTTACAACTTAGAGCCTCGCTCTATTTATACAATCCCATGGTCTGCGGACCATGGGTAGGCCGACACTACATTCAAAACTTAGGGCAGACAACCCTATGACTCTAACATACAATTTGCGCTCTGCACCTTCAATTCGCGGAGTCTTTTCAACAATAATACTCAAAACTTGGGCTTTGAGCCCCAAAACATGATGTGGGGGGATTCCATGCCCAACAAAGCCCTAGAAGGCTTGGGTAGAGACAAATCTGATGATGGTTTTTTGATGTCTAACCATGAGGTGGAATCACTATTTGATGGGTTGAGGTGGTTGGCCTTTGGAAGCCCTGGATGATTTTGATTGATGTGTTTTATGATATCCCACATTCATGCTTGCAATATGGCATGAACATGACCAGATGAAGGGAGTTTTGGCTCATCCATGTCTATGGTTGAGTGGTTCGTGGAAGTCCCACAATTAGTTGGCCTTTGCTTCATTAATATGAGGTTATTTCTCAATGTTATTTTATGAGTATTGTACTCATTTATTTGTGGATCATATGGTTGTTGTTTCCTTGGTATTTCTATTGTTATTATGTTGGTTATGAATATGTATTATGGCAGTAGCTTTGTATGGCTCTCATCAAGTTTTTTCTTGTAAACAAATAAACAATGTATCTATGGCCTGATGGATGAAACTGCAACTAATGTGTTGAGGCATCAATGTTTCTTAGAGATTCTCAGATGAGTATGAGACCCCTATGCTTAGATACATTGTTTACACTTGTAGATTACATATTTGTGATATGTTTGACGAAATCCATGTCATGGCTAGTAGGGGTCCAGTCAAGGGCTTGTTTAAGTAATTTCATTTGTATCTTCATTCCTTTGTTATATTTTTGTTTTGAAGGTGTCATTCAATTCTAGGAAGTGACCTGGGCTCTGGGCCTAAAAAAGTGGCTCAAATCCCGGGGAATATGGCACAACACTGAGAAACATAGTCCCTGGATGTTGGCATGCCATGTTATGGGAGTGTGCAAAGCCCTCTAGACGTTGGCATGCCATGCTGTGGGAGCGTCCAGAGCCCTCTGGATGTTGGCATGCCCATAGCATGGGAGAATCTGGGGGTTAATTGGTCTATAAACTCAGTGGAACTCAGAGGATGGTTACTTGAGAGGTTGGGATGGTTCTTGAGAGTCTTGTTGTTTTTGTGGAAGGTTTTTATGGTGTGTTTCTGTCGGTTCCACTTCCTTAACATGACTTAGGAGGTTGAATCATATCATAGTAACTTCTTGTCACATGTCTACCCCGGTTGGCCAATTACATGGCTAGATGTGGGAGGAGGGTGTTACACCACCAAGGCTCTCTATGACATATTACACATGGACCATTGGATTTCCACAGCATAGCCAATATATATACACACACACACATTTCAATTGATTGGGTCGAGTAATATAAGGATTTTCCCAAATAATATGAGCATATGCACGTCACATTCCAGATGTGTAATAGCACACCATTCAACTGATAACGTTGGTATACCACAAGCACACAACCATACCTAAAATCCTACAACTTTTAAGCCTTATGACAAGTGTCCAAGCATTCCCTGCATACCTCGCATCAAACAAGCCATCTTCCATTCATATTTATGCATTATCAATCAAAGATACTCATAT
>APFE030613931.1:24384-36749 GCA_000404065.3 Pinus taeda
ATGTATATCACGAGCATCACACACACATTGTTAGCAAATTAACCAGTATGACTATCATTCATGACATTTGGTCATAACACCTTATTATATTGTGTTAGAGCCCCTACTCATCTCCAAAGGTCTAGTGTTGAACCTTTGGCTATGATACCATTCTGTAACATGCCCACCTATCGCCTTAAAACTTCTAAGCTGAGTAAGAGGTGTTACTTAGTCCAAACCTGAAATCCATAGTCCCATCCTAAAAAGGAGGTCAGAAATTTCCTTAATAATTAACTTTCTCGAAACCATAATCAGATACCTGATCTAGGTGGATATTGATGGCCACCTGCCAAATCCACTTGGACCCTCACCATTATTTCTTTCAGCTTTTCAGTTTCCTTAATTGTAGCCCGGTTTACTATTTTAGCAGTTTTTCGAGTCCTGAACTTCTGGAGCCATTTTGAGGCCCTAAACAACGTTTTTTGGGAAAACTAGGAGCAACATGGGTCCATGGACCCATGTTTCTCTTCCCAAAGTTGTAGTTCTCGGATAGATCTTTCTAACGAGACATTGTGCGTGTCAAACGGAGATGGTATGCCAAAGTTACGACCCCGGGAAGTTGATGTACCAATTTACCCAAACAAGGCCCACAATTTGGCATTTCATCTTCTAGGGTTAGGTTTTGGAATGTTAAGGGTTTTCCATTTTTTCTCAATAATAAATAGGCCTTCAAGCCTCATTGTAACACAGTTCAGAGGCATGTAGCCATCACATCTCTTCTCAGAGATAAGCTACCATTGCCCTTGTTGGTTTATTTCCAACTCTGCTTGTAAGCATATTTAGTATTTTACATTAATGAAATGAAGTGTTATTTCCACTGCATCTCTGTGTTTATGGTTATGTCTATAATTTTTTGTGTTCCTGTTTAATTCCAGATCAGTGGTATCAGAGCGGTTTGCTTTTTCTCTGTTTTTCTTTGCATGTCCCCAACGAGGTCGGGATATAAGGAGGTAGGGCTTGAACTAGTCGAACCTTTGCAAGACCAGCCTCGCAAATCTCGACGGCCTCCCATGGCGAATGAAAAGAAAGACGAGGGGGTAGGAGATCCTATCAAAATCTTGCTCAAAGAAGCCCTCGAGTGACAAAGGAACGCGATTATGGACAAATCAGCTTCCAACAGCTACTCTGGAAATGCCACACCGTTTAAGGTACAAGTTAACTTTGAAATCCCCATATTCGAAGGTCAGATAGATGCATATGACGTCGATAAATGGTTAAATCTGCTAAAGGGTTATTTTTCTGTTCATGATTTTTCTAGTCAAGAAAAGATTATTTTCGCTCTTCTCAAAGCAGCCCCCCACGCCAAGGACTGGTCAGAAACCTACTATGAGCAGAAGGATGAAAGTACAGGCTCACTATTTTCAGCCACACCCACTTGGGATTCCTTCCGAGAGGCCATCAAGGGGCAGTACTACCCTATCGAAAGCTATGAGGATCAATACATAAAGTGGACCACGTTGCGGCAGGGAAGGGACCAAGATGTGCTGGAGTTTACCAATATTTTCCATACCCTTCGCACAAAGTTGGGTATCAAGGATTTGGAGTAGCATTTGATACTCAAATACCGTGGCTGCCTGCGCAAGTACATCCAGGAAGAAATAGAATTCCTAAACATCCCCTCGCTCGGCACAACATACCGATGTGTCGTCAAGGTCGAACAAAAGTTTAAATAGAAGAAGCGAGACTTTGGATCTGCGAATCCAAAGCATGGGAAAGGTGCCCCCAAACTTTAGAACAAAGGACAAAGCCAAGGCAAGGCAGCCCAAGAAAACCCGCCAAAGCTACAAGCAAAGAACAGCGTCGTGAAGCTGAAAAAGGATAGATGAAAGTGGTGTGAGTTCCATAAGAGCTCCACTCACAACACAAGTGAGTGTCGGGCCAAACAGTCACTGGTGGCCGAGCTAAAGGTTTCAGAATCAGATGCATGTTCTTACTCTGAGTCAGAACCCAACAAGGGGAATGACAAAGGGAAGCAGATTATCAATGTGGAGCCCAACGCCACCGTTGCGACCATGAAGATCCAGAAGGAGGAACCCAAAGATCCAGAGGAGGAGGAGCGTCTCTTCCACTCCCATATGTGGGTAAAGGGCTCCTCGCTATAGTTCATTGTCGACAGTGGGAGCCAAAAGAACCTCATCTCGGTAGGGGTTGTGAAGCGGCTGGGCTTACCAACCACAGCACATCCACAAATGTACACCATCGGGTGGCTTCACCAAGGACGGGATCTTCGTGTGAGCTGGCAGTGTCGCCTTCCATACAACATCAAGCCCTTCACGAATGAGGTATTGTGTAAAATTTCTCCCCTTGAAGTTTGTGATGTATTATTAGGACAACCTTACTTGTGGAAGCGACATGCTATGTATGAATCAAGGCCCCGTGTTGTTATTGTTACTTTGGGAAATAAGTTGTATAGGATACTAGAGGTAGCTCCGCCTACCACCATCTCTTTGATTACTGCAAAACAATGCAGTAAGCTCGTTTCCAAAACCGGGAAATTTGTTTTCCTGACGATACGCCCTCAAGTAACGAAGAAGATGGTGGCCACGACCTCCAAACAGGGCCCCTCCACACAAAAACTACAGATGGACAAGGTCGTGGAGGAGTACGAGGATATCTTCACCTCCCCCGCAGGGGTTCCTCTACACTGTCAGGTCAAGTACTCCATCGATCTGACCCCAGGTGCGCCCTGCCCAATGGACCAATCTATCGACGCTTTGTTCTGGAGAATGATGAAATCAAGAGGCAGATTTAGGAGCTGCTACTACACCATTGGGTGGCTTCACCAAGGACGAGATCTTCATGTGAGCTGGCAGTGTCACCTTCCATACAACATCAAGCCCTTCACGAATGAGGTATTGTGTAACATTGCTCCCCTTGAAGTTTGTGATGTATTATTAGGACAACCTTACTTGTGGAAGCGACATGTTGTGTATGAATTAAGGCCCCGTGTTGTTATTGTTACTTTGGGAAATAAGTTGTATAGGATACCAGAGGTAGCTCCGCCTACCGCCATCTCTTTGATTACTGCAAAACAATGCAGTAAGCTCATTTCCAAAACCAGGAAATTTGTTTTCCTGATGATACGCCCTCAAGGAATGAAGAAGATGGTGGCCACGACCTCCAGATAGGGCCCCTCCGCACGACAATACAGATGGACAAGGTCGTGGAGGAGTACGAGGATATCTTCACCTACCCCGCAGGGGTTCCTCTACACTGTCAGGTCAAGCACTCCATCAATCTGACCCCAGGTGCACCCTGCCCAATGGACCAATCTATCAGCACTCTGTTCTGGAGAATGATGAAATCAAGAGGCAGATTTAGAAGCTGCTACAGAAAGGTCACATCCGTCCAAGTTCATCACCCTGTGGGAGCCCGATCGTGTTGGTACAAAAGAAGGATGGGAGTTGGAGACTCTGTATTGACTATCGGGCACTGAACAAGATCACTGTCCATAATAGGTACCCGATCCCACGGATTGATGACCTCTTGGACCAATTGAAGGGGGCAAAATATTTCAGCAAGATCTATTTTAAGTTAGGATATCACCAGGTACCAATCGAACCCTTCAATGTGTGGAAAACTGCCTTCAAAGCCAAGGAGGGCCTTTTTGAATGGTTGGTTATGCCTTTCAGATTGACGAATGCTCCTGCAACCTTCATGAGGCTAATGGATGACATCTTGTGGCCATTCGCTAACTCATTTGTGGTGGTATACTTGGATGACATCCTGATCTTTAGCCATAGTTGGGAAGAACACCTCCACCACATTCGATAGGTTCTCCAGACACTGCAACAACACAAGTTATGTGCCAATTTGGAGAAATACACTTTTTGCATGACCCAAGTTCAATATCTGGGATACATTATTGATGAACAGGGGGTACATGTGGATCCATCCAAGATCCAAGTCATTTGAGATTGGCCATCTCCAACCACTCTGACAGAGCTTCACAGCTTTCTAGGTCTTTCCAACTTCTACCGCAGGTTCGTGTTGGGATTTTCTCATATCACTTGGCCCTTGAGTCAAGTCACCAAGGGAGGAGCGAAAGCAAAATTCTTTTGGTATGAATCTCAACAGAAGGCATTCACAGAGTTGAAAGCTCACCTCTGCACGACACCAGTGCTCGCATTACCAAACTTGTAACAACCATTTGAGGTCGAGACAGATGCCTCTGACTATGCTATTGGGGCAGTCCTCACTCAACACGGGCATCCAGTGGCATATCACAGTGAGACACTTTCAAACATAGTCCAGAAGCATCCCACTTATGACAAAGAGATGTATTCCAATGTGCAAGCCTGCCGAAAATGGAAGCATTACATTTTGGGGAAGGAAACGGTCATCCACACAGACCACCGACCCCTACAGTTCATACAGACCCAAGGGAAATTGCAGAAAGATTGCCATTAGAAGTGGTCCACATACCTGCAACAGTTCCATTTCAATATCAAGTATAAGAAGGGTAGCACCAATAATGTTGCAGATTGCTTCAGTCGACCACCGATCATGGCGTTAACCACTGTGCTCAACTCTTGTGGGCACGAGACTTCTGATTGGCCACTTCTCTACAAAAGCGATCCAAAATTCAGCCACACATACCAGACACTCTTGGAGGGTCAGCATGTTCCAGATTTTCACCTCCAGGATGCCCTGTTATGTCAACTGGGTAACCTTTTTGTTCCTTCAAGCGAGAGTGCCAAGATGATTTGGGAAGCACACTACATTCAGGCTGCTGGACATTTCAGGGTCAACAAAACAGTGGCAGTACTGCAGAGGTATTTCTATTGGCTGAATCTTCGACAGGATGTTGGGAAGTACATCAGATCATGCACTGCCCGCTCCATTACCAAACCGACCATCAAGAAGCAAGGCCTCTATACCCCACTACCTACCCCTAGTCGACCTTGGGAATCCATCTCCATGGATTACATGTCAGGCCTTCCTTCCACTAAGCATTTACAAAATGAGTATGTTTTTATGGTCGTTGACAGGTTCTCGAAGATGGCCATTATGGCTGCCTGCAAGAAGAATATCACAGCAGAAGCCACTACTAAACTCTTCTTTGAACGAGTGTGGGTAAACTTTGGGATCCCACAATCTATCATCTCAGATCGAGATAGCAGGTTTCTCAGTACATTTTGGTCCAGTCTCTGGTCGATGCTCAACACCAAACTCACTAAGTCCACATCCTTCCATCCTCAAACTGATGGTCATACAAAGGTTGTCAACAGGATGATCGTACACATTCTGCGTATGTACAACTCAAAGCATCCACGCACATGGGACGAGAGCCTCCCCTATGTTCAGCACAACTACAATCGGGCTCTCCACAACTCGACTGGCCATAGCCCTTTTCAGGTGGGCTTGGGATTCCAGCCACTATGTCCCATTGATGTGGCCATGTCATTTATAGCTACTCACACAGACTCGGCTCATGTCCAGTCCGAAACAAATAAGGCAAATATCTCTATTGAGCACATCCAACATATTCACCAGTAGGTCCATGACATTCTGGAGAAATCAAATGCCAAGTACAAGAAGCAACATGATCAACATCGGGTGCCACACAAGTTTCAGGTGGGTGACAAAGTCTGGTTGCATTTGCAAAAGGAACGCCTTACCGGAGCCTATCGGAAACTCAGACCACTCCGATATGGTCCTTACACCATTACCAAGGTTGTGGGAGACAATGCATTTGAGCTCAGCATTCCCCCATTCCTTGGCCTGCACCTAGTATTCAATGTGGATCGCCTTCAACCATACTTTCCACCAATACTAGACAGATCCGACATTGCAGAACAACTCACACCACATAGTTAAATCCAGATTGCATGGAACAAACTGCAGCTGATTGGATCATGGACACACAGATCAAGCACACTTGCCAGTAGAATATCCAATTGTCTCGAGTTGTCAAATCAGGCCAACTCCTTCACCAGGGCAAGTGGCTCACCAGGGACCAAGTTCAACAGAAGTTTCCTCATCTCATGGAGGAACTCAACGCAATGGGGACCATTGCTTCCTAAGGGGGGAGGAATGGTTCAGGTGGATATTGGTGGCCACCTGCCAAATCCACTTGAACCCTCACCATTGTTTCTTTCAGCTTTTCAGTTTCCTTAATTGTAGCCCAGTTTACTATTTTTAGCAGTTTGTCGGGGCCTAAACTTCTGGAGCCATTTTGAGGCCCTAAACGATGTTTTTTGGGAAAACTGGGAGCAACATGGGTCCATGGACCGATGTTTCTCTTCCCAAAGTTGTAGTTCTTGGATAGATCTTTCTAACAAGATATTGTGCGCGTCAAACAGAGATCGTATGCCAAAGTTACGACCCCGAGAAGTCGATGTACCAATTTACCCAAACGAGGTCCACAGTTTGGTGTTTCATCTTCTAGGGTTAGGTTTTGGAATGTTAAGGGTTTTCCATTGTTTCTCAATAATAAATAGGCCTTTGAGCCTCATTGTAACACAATTCAGAGGCATGTAGCCATCACATCTCTTCCTAAAGGTAAGCTACCATCGCCCTAGCTGGTTTATTTCCAACTCTGTTTGTAAGCATATTTCAGTATTTTACATTAATGAAATGAAGTATTATTTCCACTGCATCTCTATGGTTATGGTTATATCTGTAATTTTTTACGTTCCTATTTAATTCTGGATCAATACCACCATCACGTTCGTCTTGTCAAGAGTTTTCCAGTGATATATATTATATCACGATTCGAGCTACAGATAAAAATTTATGGCCATTTGAACTTGGCCCCTTTTTTTAAAACCCTGTTACATCATCATGGCTGCCACATGGCACTCACAATGTGGCCCACATGGCTTTCCCCATCAACATAAGAACCCCGCAAGGTGGCCACATCCTTCTGGGCCCTGTCATCTCATTGCGCCCCTTTAAGTTATAAGTTACCTCACCTTGGCCTATTTTCCTCGATCCTCCATATGTTGTGCTTTACAAATGGCCTGAGGCGAGACAAAATCTTTCATGTTAAATAATGAGAGGGCTTCCCATATTGGTCATCATCAATCTCACCATCCTTTCCTTATTATACTGCCATAGCATAGAGTCCTTAATGTCTGAGACCTCGAGTTTTGGGATGTAAATGTTGCCATCATTCATTGGTGAGATCTCCATTTCTCAGCCCATCAGTCTTGGCCCCTTTCCTCTCGTGCACAACTATCGTGTATCCTCCCCAAGGTCCAACACCTCGCATCTTGAGAAGGGTAAATAAGCATCAAATACTAAAAATGATTCTCGTTACTCTCGGTCTTCAATATCAACCATTTTTTGCCTAGTGCACCTCTCTTTCTCTTGAGATCTGAGATGATGTTAGCTCGAGGTGACATCATGTTGACGTCATGATGTCCATGTGGCCCTCTCTAAGGCTGCCACATGTCATTCATTTTGGGCCACTTAGCCCTCCAATACAACTGTTGGCATATGCAAGATGGCATGCCACCTAGGTGCCACATCACCCTTGGTTCAATGTCATCATGCCCTAACATGTCCATAGCCATGCTTATGTGGAAAATCTACATCATGGCTCCTCCATGGGGCCCCACCACCAAACTTATCCTATGACCAACCCATACAATATTAACCCTTCATCCTTGTGACACACAATTCACTCACTTACTAATTCCAAGGTCCGAGACCCTAAGGATCATTGTGGTAATGTCCCTCACCTCACCCCCTTCTCTCTTGTTATATGTTTGTGCCAAGGTTTCCCTGAGGTTCGAGATTGGAACCCCTCTCATGTTAGCTACCAGAAGTACCTTTCATCTCGACCTTTAGCTCTTCTGGTTCTCCTTTCTATATTGCACATAGCACAACCTCCCACAATCCCGAGATAATTTTAGCCTGAAACTCGAGATGTCATCAACTTAACATCACACTAACATCTCTTTACGTGATTAATCATAATATCATACATATTATTAATGTTATTAATATTTACATCAATATTAATAATATTCATGCCTATTTTTCTCCTACATTATTCATATATAAATAAATATATTAATGTAAATTTTCACATCTTTATAATTATATACTATTGTATTTTTATATTATTTTATTAATTATTTAGTATTCTTCCTTATTATGAATAACTTTTTTTTCTCCTATTTATATCATAATCAAATTGTACTATCTTTTATAATTAATAACCTTTAGAATTTACATATTCTAATTATTCGTATTACTGGTAATTCATTTTACTTTATAATATAATAATATTTATTTTATATTATATAATTAATCAATATATCATCCTTATTTTCCTTTGTTTTATTCTTTTACCATATATTTATTTAGATTATTTATTTGTATTATATCCATATAGTATTCTGAAATATATAGATATTAATACTCTATATAATAAGCTTGGTAGGACTATATCTTCATCATGTCTAACTTCTCACCCCGATCGGGAGATAGCACAAGATTTGAACCCAAGACTTCTGGTTCTGTGAGACTTCATCTCAAAGACCATTGTCAATTGAGCTACCCCAAGCGGACTTTTAACGTTCATCTTTCACTTATAATCTATATCCCTTTCATATTTATATCACAGGCCTTGATTGGATTTCTCATATTTCAATCCTAATGATAGCCATACCTTTTGGCTCAAAACGTCTATTCCAAAAACTCAATGTAATGGCTTCGAAAATATTCAGACAAAAGGAATACATTCCTATCATATTTGCACTCAAATTGATGAAGCGGAAGATGATCTTTGAGGGGAGTATTGATGTTTATAAAACTTGAAGGTTATGGCGACCATCTATTCTTAGGTTCTAGATGTTGGCCACACTCAAGGCAAACAAAGTTAGCATGTATACACCATTACTTTATAGTAACATATGAAGGCTTTCTAGGAAGGGTTATGTTGGAAGAAATGATGTGAAGGAGGAGATCCTAATGGTGTTGGATGAAATTATGTTGCAGATCAAGGACCAAAGGGAGTGACTGGTGTATGTGTAGGGTATTGTAGATCTAAGTCTAGTTGCATGTCGTCATGGCTTGGGAGTTCTTACTCCCATTGAGCTGGATACCTCCCATTCTACTTAATATGCTATGTTTATCTTCTAACTAGTCTCTTTTGATTTTCAATTACATGTCTATTAAAACTAGTAATATGAATATTTTTAGATTTCTTAGGCAATTACTATTAATGGGCTCTTCTAAAGCCTATAAACATCATTATTTTTTGTAGTTTGTTGGCATCATCTTTTGGGAAAGTTTATTTTTGGACAAAACAATGTTTTGTCATGGTCTTGCTTCCTAAGTGGTATGCCACTATCAAACAACAACATATGGCTCATGTAACTTCATGTTACTAATATAAATCTTAATTTAACAAAAAAGGATTGGTATCTTTGTAACTTTCAATTTTTGAACTTCTCAAACAACAAATTCAAAGGTCGAATCTTGGAAAGGATGGATATCTCCACAACCTGCAATTTCTAGACTTCTCAAATAATAAATTCACAAGTTGAATTTTCACAAAGATTAGTTCATTACATGGCTTGAGAAAAGATAACCATACATAATATGATCCATAAACTATGTGAACTAATAAAATCGTATTGAATTTCAGAGAAACATTGTTATTTTATGATTATTTATTTCAACTTAATATTTTCTACATCTATCTAGTAATTTGGCTAAGTGGGTAAATTCCTATGAATTGGAATTTTGGAATTGCCTTAGAAATTTGAACCTTTTATCAAATAGAATTAGTTTCCATCATGTGAACCCATAAATCAATGGAAATCAACTCTTTTGGAAAGCATTTAAAGTTGAATTTTTTAAATTTGTGAAATGCTACTAAGGGTAGGGACATCTCTAACCATAAAGATACTTAGATAAGTAATGAAATTAATGAGCTCTCACCCAATGCATGATGCGCAATTGTTCATTCACCTAAAACCCCTTGTCCTAATCCATCTACTAGTTTGTCTATATTGAGGGCTCACCATTTAGAGGACCTCTACTTTCTTCAAAACCTAGAAGATTGACCTTAAAAATGTGTCTTTGGGATTTCTTCATATTGATATAAGTATTGTTATGATAGAAGTTTCCCTTATTATCTCAATGAACCCTCACTGACCAAATCTATGAATGGTTAGGCTTTCATAAATTAATTTCCTAGATGGTCACCCACTAACCAAATCTATAAATACTTAGACTTCCTAATATTAATTTCCAATATGGTCCCTCGCTAGCCATATTTGTGAATGTTTGGACATTCAAATGTTATGGTAAATGAAATTAAAATAAAATGATGGCTTTTTGTGAATGGTATAATTAAAATCTGTGTTTTTTTCCATCATTCTAAGTGAATAGTCTATTACCTATTTAGTTGGAAATTTAAATCTAAAATTTTATCAAGTATAGGTTGCAAATTCAATAATTGATAACTGCCTATTTAGGCAATTAGTTCATAAACTCAAAATTATAGTCTAAATAATGCATAAATAAAAAATTGCAATTATTTCAATCTTAATTCTATCCATCTCATGATTCTAAGTTCGAATTTCCATGGATCCATTCCACCATATGAATTATTATCTTCTTTTTTAAATGAAATGGTTAGATTTTTTCTGTTAATTTCAATATGGTTTCAAGACCGCAACCTTTTACATCTACAACAATATATTCATCTACTAAGATTAGAAGTGTTCGAAAAAGACTTAATTTCTTCCTACACTTTCTACATATAGCACTAATGAACTAACCATGCCTATAAACCCTCCAAAAGACTCCTAAAATTAATACATATTTGCATTACACGAATTAACACAAGAGACAAATTAGCCTACATTGTTTGAACCAGATTCATGGAGAAATTCTTCATTTTTCTCATCGAACTACCTCGGTTGCAATGGAGCAAGGTCTTGGACCTCTTTCACCACCTCAGTATCCCTCTTTAGCATCTCTGCAATTACGAATTGATGTGCCTCTAGCACCACACTCATGTCCTCTTCCACTCTTACTGCAGGTGCGCCATGCCCACTCAAGGGTTCCAGTATTTCCAAACGAAGCTCCAGTAGATCAACTTTCGACTGCAACCTATCTATCTTGGTCTATAACACACCAATTTTCTAATTTAGTACATAAAATTGAGCTTGAGCCTCAACAACCCCCATTTACCCTGCCTGGTTAATAAAGTAAGAATATATTCCATTATTGTTGTGAGGTAGCCCAGGTGCCGAGCGAAATCATCCTTCTTAGAGAAAGATGACCTTTCCATGTTGATGCCAATGCAACAATCCTCCTTCCTTACAAAGACTTTGATGAACCAAACTCGAATTTTTATTGAAATGGTGATGAACTCTCACACCTTATAACCAGAAATGTCTGCCCCCACCAAGTCATCAATTCTCTCACCATCTTTAATACAACTAATTGCCCTATACATTCTTAAAATCAAACATTCGATTTCTATTTTAAATTCGTTGCAAATTACTTCCATCACCATTAAATATTAGATTTGGAAATGACACTCCTTCGCATCCTCTCACATTTATTGAGGTTTTGAGAAAACATCTATTTGTCTCAAGTCTTTCATGTGATCACATGGACATGTAGAATTTTCATTGTAGATCACATGATATATGCAATGTCCTAAAGCATAACACTAGATCTACTGCTACCATAAACTTTGTGGAAGCTTAAAGAGATATGAGCATCATCAAGCATGAAAAGATATTACTGAGAATGAGAAGTAATCAACCATGACATAGAAGATATATCACTGGGGAAAGCACCAGCCTAATACCCCAACTCTGCATTATCATACAAGTGGAAGTCTTGTTCAAGTTACAAAAAGAATCAGCTCTTAAGCTATCCTGCTCTCTCTGTACTCTAACAATACAGCTCACAGACTCAATAGACATAGAATATATCTTCCTCAAACCCTCCAAGCCTCCTATTTCCTTACGCAGTTTTGATTGGGGTCCAATGATATCACATGTGTGAATTGGCCTCATCACACTCACTATAACCTCGGGTCCAGCTACGCAATCCATAAGGAATAATATTCCTTCTGCATGTAAGGAATATTCACCAAGGAATATCCGAGCAACTGATAGTACACTGTCCCTCCATCTGATCTCAACTAGGTCTCTGACTAAACTGACATGCATGAGTTATCCATGAGTGAATACTCAGTGATCTGAAATACAGTAGTTACATGCATACAAGCATTAACTAACTGAACTCTCATTAATTTAACAAACTATTAAATTAATCTAACTGGACTTGACTAAGTTAAACTAAGTCAACTAATTACAACTCAATATTACAACTCATCCTTA
>APFE030613931.1:59667-71143 GCA_000404065.3 Pinus taeda
GGGTCCACTTCCAGTTGTTTCCTTCTCTGGCTACAAATATTTCTTAACTTTCATTGATGATTTCTCCAGACGCACTTGGGTATATTTCTTAAAACTCAAGAGTGAAGTATTTAACAAATTCTTGGCCTTTAAGGCCTTTGTTGAAAAACAATCTGGACATTAAATTCTTAAGCTAAGATCAGATAATGGCAGAGAATATGCTAAAAACGACTTCATCAACTTTTGCACTGAGCATGGAATCCAAATGCAACATACTGTTCCATATACTCCACAACAAAATGGTGTAGCTGAAAGGAAGAATCACACCTTAAAGGAAATAGCTAATTGTATGCTTCAATCTAAAGGACTTAGTCTTAATTTTTGGGCAGAAGCAAGTAACTGTGCAAATTACATAGTAAATCACACTCCTACTAAGGTTTTAAATAATATCACTCCACAAGAAGCATGGGGCTCAATTAAACCATATGTAAGTCACTTTCGCGTTTTTAGAAGTGAAGCATGGGCCCATATTCCATATGAGAAACATAAAGCTTTAGAACCTAAGAGTGAAAAATGTATTTCTGTTGGATATTTTGAAGAAGTCAAAGGATATAGACTTATTCCACTTAAGTCCAAAAATGTTATCATTAGAAGAGATGTAAAGTTTGCTAAAAATATATCGGCCTACAAGCCTAGTTCGGCGTATGTACCACCTCTCTCTATCCCTTCTACTTCTGAAAATATTTCTTCTTCAGATGATGACATCAAGGATGACAATCCCCCCCCCACCTTCTCACGATCCTCCTTCAGCTCCTCGGCTTCCAAAATGGGTCCGTGCTACTCAAGATGCAGCAGGTGCTTTTGCCAGTGATCCTATAGATCAATGGCATAAATATATATTTCATAAGCTTGGTAGGACTATATCTTCATCATGTCCAACTTCTCACCCCGATCGTGGGATAGCACAAGATTTGAACCCAAGACTTCTGGTTCGGTGAGACTTCATTTCAACGACCATTGCCAATTGAGCTACCCCAAGTAGACTTTTAACGTTCATCTTTCACTTATCATCTATATGTCTCTTTCATATTTATATCACAGGTCTTGATTGGATTTCTCATATTTCAATCCTAATGACGGCCATACTTTTTGGCTCAAAACGTCTATTCCAAAAACTCAGTGTAATGGCTTCGAAAATATCCAGACAAAAGGAATACATTCCTAACATATTTGCACTCAAATTGATGAAGCGGAAGATGATCTTTGAGGGGAGTATTGATGTTTATAAAACTTGAAGGTTATGGCGACCATCTATTCTTAGGTTCTAGATGTTGGCCACACTCAAGGCAAACAAAGTTAGCATGTATACACCATTAATTTATAGTAACATATGAAGGCTTTCTAGGAAGGGTTATGTTGGAAGAAATGATGTGAAGGAGGAGATCCTAATGGTGTTGGATGAAATTATGTTGTGGATCAAGGACCAAAGGGAGTGACCGATGCATGTGTAGGGTATTGTAGATCTAAGTCTGGTTGCATGTTGTCATGGCTTGGGAGTTCTTACTCCCATTGAGGTGGATACCTCCCATTCTACATAATATGCTATGTTTATCTTCTAACTAGTCTCTTTTGATTTTCAATTGCATGTCTATTAAAATTAGTAATATGAATATTTTTATATTTCTTAGGCAATTACTATTAATGGGCTCTTTTGAAGCCTATAAACATCATTATTTTTTGTAGTTGGTTGGCATCATCTTTTTGGAAAGTTTATTTTTGGACAAAACAATGTTTTGTCATGGTCTTGCTTCCTAAGTGGTATGCCACTATCAAACAACAACATATGGCTCATGTAAGTTCATGTTACTAACATAAATCTTAATTTAACAAAAAAGGATTGGTATCTTTGTAACTTGCAATTTTTTTACTTCTCAAACAACAAATTCAAAGGCCGAATCTTGGAAAGGATGGATATCTCCGCAACCTGCAACTTCTAGACTTCTCAAATAATAAATTCACAAGTTGAATTTTCACAAATATTAGTTCATTACATGGCTTGAGAAAAGATAACCATACATAATATGAGCCATAAACTATGTGAAATAATAAAATCATATTGAATTTCAAAGAAACATTGTTATTTTATGATTATTTATTTCAACTTAATATTTTCTACATCTATCAAGTAATTTGGCTAAGTGGGTAAATTCCTATGAATTGGGATTTTGGAATTGCCTTAGAAATTTGAACCTTTTATCAAATAGAATTAGTTTCCATCATGTGCACCCATAAATAAATGGAAATCAACTCTTTTGGAAAGCATTTAAAGTTGAATTTTTAAATTTGCGAAATGCTACTAAGGATAGGGACATCTCTAACCATAAAGATACTTAGATAAGTAATGAAATTAATGAGCTCTCACCCAACGCACAATGCCCAATTATTCATTCACCAAAAACCCCTTGTCCTAATCCATATACTAGTTTGTCTATATTGAGGGCTCACCATTTAGAGGACCTCTACTTTCTTCAAAACCTAGAAGATTGACCTTAAAAATGTGTCTTTTGGATTTCTTCATATTGACATAAGTATTGTTATGATAGAAGTTTCCTTTATTATCTCAATGAACCCTCACTGGCCAAATCTATGAATGGTTAGTCTTTCATAAATTAATTTCCTAGATGGTCACCCACCAGCCATATCTATAAATACTTAGTCTTCCTAATATTAATTTCCAAAATGGTCCCTCGCTAGCCATATTTGTGAATGTTTGGACATTCAAATGTTATGGTAAATGAAATTAAAATAAAATGGTGGCTCTTGGTGAATGGTATAATTAAAATCTATGTTTTTTTCCATCATTCTAAGTGAATAGTCTATTACCTATTTAGTTGGAAATTTAAATCTAAAATTTTATCAAGCATAGGTTGCAAATTCAATAATTGATAACTGCCTATTTAGTAAATTAGTTCATAAACTCAAAATTATAGTCTAAATAATGCATAAATAAAAAATTGCAATTATTTCAATCTTAATTCTATCCATCTCATGATTCTAAGTTCGAATTGCCATGGATTCATTCCACCATTTGCATTATTATCTTCTTTTTTTAAATGAAATGGTTAGATTTTTTCTGTTAATTTCAATATGGTTTCAAGACCACAACCTTTTACATCTACAACGATATGTTCATCTACTAAGATCATAAGTGTTCGAAAAAGACTTTATTTCTTCCTACATTGTCTAGATATAGCACTAATGAACTAACCATGCCTATAAACCCTCCAAAAGACTCCTAAAATTAATACATATTTGCATTACATGAATTAACACAAGAGACAAATTAGCCTGCACTGTTTGAACCAGATTCATGGAGAAATTCTTCATTTTTCTCATTGGACTACCTCGGTTGCAATGGAGCAAGGTCTTGGACCTCTTTCACCACCTCAGTATCCCTCTTTAGCATCTTTGCAATTACGACTTGATGTGCATCTAGCACCACACTCATGTCCTCTTCCACTCTTACTGCAGGTGTGCCATGCCCACTCGAGGGTTCCAGTATTTCCAAACAAAGCTCCAGTAGATCAAATTTCGACTGCAACCTATCTATCTTGGTCTATAACATGCCAATTTTATGATTTAGTACATAAAATTGAGCTTGAGCCTCAACAACCCCCCATTTACCCTGCCTGGTTAATAAAGTAAGAATATATTTCATTGTTGTTGTGAGGTAGTCCAGGTGTTGAGCGAAATCATCCTTCTTAGAGAAAAATGACCTTTCCATGTTGATGCCAATGCAACAATCCTCCTTCCTTACAAAGACTTTGATGAACCAAACTCGAATTTTTATTGAAATGGTGATGAACTCTCACACCTTATAACCAGAAATGTCTGCCTCCACCAAGTCATCAATTCTCTCACCATCTTTAATACAACTAATTGCCCTATACATTCTTAAAATCAAACATTCGATTTCTATTTTAAATTCGTTGCAAATTCCTTCCATCGCCATTAAATCTTAGATTTGGAAATGACACTCCTTCGCATCCTCTCACATTTATTGAGGTTTTGAGAAAACATCTATTTGTCTCAAGTCTTTCATGTGATCACATGGACATGTAGAATTTTCACTGTAGATCACCTGATATATGCAATGTCCTAAAGCATAATACTAGATCTACTTCTCCCATAAACTTAGTGGAAGCTTAAACAGATATGAGCATCATCAAGCATGAACAGATATTACTGAGAATGAGAAGTAATCAACCATAACACAGAAGATATATCATTGGGGAAAGCACCAGCCTAAAAACCACAACTCTATATTATCATAAAAGTGGAAATCTTGTTCAAGTTACAAAAAGAATCAGCTCTCAAGCTATCCTGCTCTCTCTGTACTCAAACAATATAGCTCACAGACTCAATAGACATAGAATATATCTTCCTCAAGCCCTCCAAGCCTCCTATTTCCTTGTGCAGTTTTGATTGGGGTCCAATGATATCACATGTGTGAATTGGCCTTATCACACTCACTTTAACCTCAGGTCCAACTACGCAATCCATAAGGAATAATATTCCTTCTGCATGCAAGGAATATTCACCAAGGAATATCCTAGCAACTAATAGTACATTGTCCGTCCATCTAATCTCAATTGGGTCTCTGACTGAACTAACATGCATGAGTTATCCATGAGTGAATACTCAGTTATCTGAAATACAGTAGTTACATGCATGCAAGCATTAATTAACTGAACTCTCATTAATTTAATAAATTATTAAATTAATCTAACTAGACTTGACTAAGTTAAACTAAGTCAACTGATTACACCTCAATATTACAACTCATCCTTATCTCTTTAACGGATGGATAAATTCCTCAATCAAAGGAGAAACTGTTGCATGTCCTCACATAGACTTCAAGTTTGATTTTCCTTAACTAATTAACTCAAGATGAATTAATTAATGTTGTTAATATCAAATTCGAATTTTACTTCCTATGTTTAGTCTATGGACTGACTAAAATAAGAAGGGATCCCGAAATTCTATTTTTAGAAAAGCTATTTTTAGCACTTTCACTTTTCACCCATTGTTGCTAAGATCACCAATGGCTGAACTGCTATTTATGGCCGGGCTATTTATAGCAATGCTATTTGTAGTATTTTCTATTTTTAGCATTTCTCGTTGCACATTTCAACAGGACATACCAAGTGTATGCATGGACTTGAATCCCGTAAGTAAGGAGAGGTCGCCATTATGTTGAGGAAAGTGTTTGGAAATTCGAAATACATGGTTTTGGTCGGATATGAGGCCATTAGATCACCACCCAAATAATTCCCCTTTTATTACCACTTAAAAATTCAAAGCACTTAAACTCTAATTTATGCTTAGAATTTTCATGGTAAATGTTTATGCACACCACTTATATCATCTTGAGCCAAGATCCCTGGATTGAAGTTAACTCTCTTATTTACTAATGCATTTACTTTTGAGTTGAGGTGCCTCTTGACATGATAGAACTCAACAATCTCAAATTTTGTTATTTGTAAACTTATTTTTTTGCAGAATAGAAGATTGGACCTAATGTGCATTTTCTTTGAGTTTACACATTTATTGAACAACAATTCTCAAGTCTCCATACACTGTTAATTGTGGAATTTTCATTGAGATAGCCGATTCTAACCCTTACCACAAAGCTAGAAATTCAACTTCATTATTAGTAGTATTCCCCAAGCCCCATGCATATTGTATCTCTATTTCTTCATTAGGGTGATAGATAACCCCTCCCACTCCTACCTCCCCTTCCATTTTTATTATTATTATTATAAATACAACCTAAGTTTAAATCACAATACTAGTAGTGATTAAGTGGAGTGACTTGACATTTTTGTGAAACCATGTTATTAGCCTCCAACCATATTTAAAAACATTGTCTTGAACTTTTCATTTTGTAATGGTTTAATGAATTTGTATTGGATCAATGAATTGCATTCCAAAATGAATATATAAGTTTCTTAGATTATGTATTTTCATTTATTCATATAAATAGAATCTTATGATGATTTTGGTTAAACAAATGAGGCTTTTTATTTGAATTATAATAATACATAAAATTAGCTTAGTCATATAAATTAAAGAGTAGTAAATGTGGATAGTTAATCAATCCATAATAAACATCAAAACACTTACTTCATTATACATCATAAAATCTAACCAAATTATAACTTTATTTTAAATTAATATTATTATTATTAATTATAAAAAATTAATATAAGTTAAACATATTTACATTTAAAACAACATGGAGCAAGAATCTTAATCATGGAGATTTACCTCAATTTACCATGGGGATATTTAATGTGTAAATAAGCTTTGTTAGAATACCATGGCTTATCAATACCGCATGCCCAAAATATCATAACTCACATCATATGTCACTTGTTTATATAACATTTTTTAATAATCAATTTAATTAAAAGGAAAAAAATAATAACTATGGAAATAAATATCAACCTTTGATTTGTATATATTATTATGGATATTCTAAAATATTTAACCTAAATTAAATTCTTACCCTCTACCTAATAATTATTGATAATTAATTCTACCATCTCTAAAAATTCCAAAATAAACATCTCTTAATTAATTAATTTTTTTTGTTAACTAATTAATTATTACCCGATCATAATAATAAATATTGAAACACAATTATCTAAAATGAGATAAATTATATCATCTCGGTTACTTTGCAACATTGGAGAAAAGTACCTGAAAATATATATGCTCATATAAACAAAGTCTATCCTATTATTATATATTGTGAATATTTTGATAATAGAAAAGTAACTGAAAATATATATGCTGATATAAACAAACTCTATCATATTATATATAGTGAATATTTTGATGATAGGTGTGAATTTATTTTTAAAATTCTTTTAATAGCAAATGGATAAAACTTTTTATTCAACCTCAATCCGCTACTTCTATAGTCAATTGAGGATATTCCTTTTAGCAAAATACTACTTATATTGCATAGTTAACTCTATTTTTATTTTTATTTATATTATGTTTATGATTATGCAAAGTTGACATTTAGTTATTACTTACTATCACAATGCTCCTAACATAGTAGAAAAACATAATTATATTAAACTTCAAGTTTAAAGTGGTTAACATTTAAAGGACTTGAAGTAATGAATCATATGGAACTAATTATGCTTATGAATATCTTAAAAAATATAATATATTGTTATTTATTATTGAATTAAAGATATTTCCATAGAGTTTGTTTAACTAGAAGACTAATAACTCAGAAAACTATTATGTCATATAAGTTGCAAGTTAAAATTTGATAGTTCTATATAACTATGTATCTAGAACTTCAAAATAAAAGATCTAAATATAAACTAAGATTGATAGCACAAAGCTAAGACTAACAAAAAAAAGACAGCCACAAAACAAAGCCTAAAGACCTCTACCAATCTACAAATCCACCTTCACAAAACTAGATAAAATAAAGGCTCAGAGGACACCAAAAGCGTAGGCTATATGGAAAATTAAAATAACTGAAAGAGACCACCGTCAATACTTTCTTCGACAAACCATTCTTCCAAGTGAATAGTCCAAGGTTGCATTTGAAGACCCATTTTTTATAGAGAGTTTGTCTAAAGATTAATTCTCTATATACGTGAAAGAAAGATATAGATTGTAACTCATTGTGCAACTCCTCCACCTTAGCCTTCCATAAATAAAGATTCAAGACCTGTGATTTAGACTTCTTGGAAGGTCAGTCAATGATAATATTGGAGTCTCCACCAATCATTATATTGGAGATAAATAAAGACTTTCCTATCAGTTTTAATTCCCAGGCAACCAAGAGCTTTTCTTTTGTATTCATATATAGAACAAATCTCATTCTGGTTTTTATGACATGGTTTTTACCAAGAAGAATGATAAATCCACCTGCACACTTATCTTGTTGTGTGGCATCATCAAAAAAAGCTACAAGTAATCAAAGATAATGTGTAAGGTTGATTTCATTTATTTTTGATGATATTTAATCTTAGGAGGATACTCCCTCCAAAAAGCAATAACTTTGGATGAGGCCAACAATATGCTGGGCCTAGCGTTTTCAAAGATCAACTTATTTCTTACTCCCCATATTTTCCATGTTATAAATATCGAAATTGTATGGAACCTTCTCTTGTTGAAATACCAGAACTAAAGATAGCCTACAAAGGAATGAAAGTGCTCAGTTAACTTGATTCCGAGAGCATCGAGCACAGAGGACCAAAGATATTTTGCCACTTCACACCTAAGAAAAATATGGTCTATGCTTTCCTCCTCACCTCTCCAAAGGACGCATATGTTGGGTCCTTGGCCCTTTTCTACAATTTGTCCCATGAAAAAATTTTGTTCTTCAAAATAAGCCACAGACTCCCTTCTCTCCTTGAAAATAAATCTAATGAGACCTTCAATAACCAATATAAAGAGGAGGGGTGATAGAGGGCATCCTTGGCGGAGCCCTATGGAATAGGGGAAAAAAGAAGTGGGCGGGCATTTATTAAAACAACAAAAGAAGCAGAGGAGACACATGTCATTATCTAGTTGGTTATAAAAGGACTCTAACCAATTTGAATTAGCAGCACCCTAAGGAAATCCCTATTGATCTTATCATAGGCTTTCATAAGATCTAATTTGAAAATAAGAGATTTAATCTTTCTATTCTTTATCAAATGAAGGCATTAGTGGGCTAACCCAATTGCTTCATGAATATATCTTCTAGGTAAGAAACCAAATGTCTCTTTGGATATTTCAAAAGCCAACTTCGCCTTCATATGTTTGGCTATACTTTTGAAAATGACTTCATAAACCAGGTTGCACAAAGATATAGGGTGAAATTGATCAAAGGAGAGGGGTTTAGAGGATTTGGGAATTCAGCCAGGAATGAAGCATTAATGGAATTGTTGACAACAAGAAATTTGAATAGCCTAATAATTAGTTGTCATGAAATTCCCGAGTATAGCAAAAATCTAAAAACCTCCTATCATCTTTATTATTATCTTTCAAACAAAATCATACTTTACAGGTCTATAATAAGCATTAAAACACTTTCATTGAAACACTTACCTCATGATACATGTCATATTGTCCATTTAAAAAATATATATAAAAAAAAAAATAAAAAAAAAAATCATAAATATTAATTAAATCATAATGTTATTTTAATTATTAATTATTTATACTGTTAAGGCGTGATTCAAATTCTTCAATTGGTTAGCCCATAAAATATCGATATAAAAAAGAATTAATATATGAATTAAACATGTCTACATTTTAGAAAAGACGTAATAATATTTTTAACCAAGGAGATTCACCTCCATTTTATCACGTAAATTCTTAACTTGTAAATAGTTTTTGTTACAATTCCACTTTACCATGGAAATTTGTGAATAGTTTTTTTTACAATACTATGACCCAATACCATGGCTTGTCAACCATATGCAATATGACAAGTGTTGATATGACATTATCTTTGATTAATTAATTTGAAATAAATTAATTAAAAGAGCATTATCATAATATTGCTATGAAAATTCCAATTTATTCCATGAAGGTAATTTTTCTGTCGTTCTTAATCTGCAGAATTCTAGTGCCCCACAAGCTTTTTTAGGGTGCTCAATCTATTTATGAATTCAAAAATATATTTTAAACAACAAAAATTTTTGAAATAGTATTGTTAAATTTGAGTGAATTCCGTAAAAAAAATTCAACTATAAAATTAAAATTTATTAACAACCAAATATATTTGTCCACGTTAACCGGAAGGCACGTGAACCACGCGATCAAAGAGATTCCAGGATGATTGAGTGATTCCTTTTTCCACCGACCGTCACATTCAATAGTAACTTAGAAAGCAGAAAACAAAGAATCTGGACTACATTCTACGTCATCACACAGCTGGTCCATTGACTTTAATAGAGGGCGGCTTGACTTTGAGATTTTTAAGCGTCTACGTCCACGATTAGTTTGTGAGTTTTTATCGAGTTTTTATCATAAAATTTTAGTAGGAAAGAGTTTACATTATTAAAAATATAAAGGTTTAGGTAACAAGTTAGAGAGTTCTTCGGAGTAAGTAGGGACCCCTGCAAATGAATAGAATAATTATTTTTTATGTTAATGACATTATTTTTACAAGGTTGTTTTTATCATTTCGATAAGTAATTAATTTTTTTTATAAGGGTTTTTGCTTTAACATCAATATTATTGTTAATATTTGTAAAATCGATCTAAGTTAAGATTGTTGACCACCTAACTTATTTTTAGATGAGAATAGTTTTTCATCTTACTAGTTTTTCAAGTCTTGAACTTCTAGTGTAAGGCTAAAAAACATTGCTTAGGGTCTCAAAAGTGCAAGAGAAGTAAATGACCTAAACAACTATAGAAAATATGACAATACGGGGAACCATTCTAAGTTAGTGGAGGAGGTGGGCGATCATTAATATCCGCATTTATCAAAGACAAAGGTTATGATAATCAGATTGAAAAGTTACGATATTTTTTTGTATGACAATAACAATGTGGAGTAAGCGATCTTATACAAATACTGTAGAATTTTCACCTGTAAATCAACTGATATATGCAATGTCCTAAAGCATAATACTAGATCTATTTCTACCATAAACTTTGCGGAAGCTTAAACAGATATGAGCATCATCAACCAAGAACAGATATAACTAAGAATGAGAAGTAATCAACCATAACACAGAAGATATATCACTAGGGAAAGCACCAGCCTAAAACCCCAACTCTGTATTATCATACAAGTGGAAATCTTGTTCAAGTTACAAAAGAACCAGCTCTCAAGCTATCATGCTCTCTCTGTAATCAAAGAATACAACTCACAGACTAAATAGACATAGAAATATCTTCCTCAAGCCCTCCAAGCCTCTTATTTCTTTGCGTAGTTTTGACTAGGGTCCAATGATGTCACATCTATGAATTGGCCTCATCACACTCAATGTAACCTCTGGACTAATTGCGCAATCCATAAGGAATAATATTCCTTCTGCATGCAAGGAAGTTTCACAATGGAATATTCTTGCAACTGATAGTACATTGTCCCTCCATCTGATCTCAACTGGGTCTCTAACTGAATTAACATGCATGAGTTATCCATGAGTGAATACTCAGTTATATGAAATATAGTAGTTACATGCATGCAAGCATTAACTAACCGAACTCTCATTAATTAAACAAACTGTTAAATTAATCTAACTAGACTTAACTCAGTTAAACTGAGTTATTGTAGCTTCATGTTCCGGATTATCCACAGTTTCCAGTTCAGTCTGTCGACGTTTCGAACCCCAACGGGGGTCCATCATCAGGACACTTCTGAAGAATAGAAATGAAATGAATGATCTTTCATCTTTCATTCATTTCATTTCTATTCTTCAGAAGTGTCCTGATGATGGACCCCCGTTGGGGTTCGAAACGT
>APFE030613935.1:0-13005 GCA_000404065.3 Pinus taeda
GGTTTTGTCATTTGAATCATCCAAGAATTTTTCATTTATGTAATGTAAAGGATGTTGCCCCCTCAAAGAGGCTGAATTCTAAGGCGTTGATCTATCTTTTCTATCTTTTCTTGAGCTGGTTTCATAACAAAGCGTGGCTTGGATTTTTGGTGAATAATCATAAGTAAATCACAATCGGTGATTGGTAACGTGAATGCCAAGGCTTTAACAATAATCCAAAATAATGCATGCAAGCCTTTTTAAATATATTTTGAAACTCGTGCCTTAATTTAATGTATCGCAATCGGGGATGGGCTCAGGTCATATTACTTATGTCATTGCAAAACCACTGATCGCCGATGGCGATACACCTTATCGCATCGGGAGATTTAAAGGTGTCATAAACATGTGCTCGGTTACATCCTCTGATTGCCAATAGCGATATCGCATCAGAGAAATAAGGGAGGGTCTTTCATTACACTTGCTATTCGCCTTTCCCGACATCTGATAGTTGTTTGCTTTTCAGATTAGAGTAAGTCAATGGGTGCATGCATTAGTTTTTCTTTATTGTTGCGATATGCGATCTTGCGATCACTTTATCGCAATAATAAAGAATTTTATATTTATTTACAAGACTATTTCATTATAATTCAAAAGGTTTATAATATAACATTTCTATTGGACCTTTTGATGAAGAATTTTCTACTGATGAGTTAATAGCAATTTATTCACACATCTATGTTTAAAAGGGACCCATTTCGTATTATGATTTTAAAGAAAAAATTTATGAAATGGGGGGTTGTTGTAGAGCACAACAATTGGCGATTCACTGGGAGAAACAGTTATCTCTAAGAAATGTTGAAATACTTAAACTTTCTTTATCTCAAAATCTCATCTAAGAGGAGAATTCTAATATAACTAGGTATATATAAATTCTGAATATAATAATAGCTATTTCTGCTATTTTCTTGTCTTGTTAAAATTAAACACATTCTAAGTTTTCAAATTAGCCTTAATTGGTTGATAATGATAAAACAAAAAAATTTTCCAACTTAGCTTTATAATGAATCCTTTGTCATAGGTAGAGCCTGTGCTGCCAGCAAACATTTATAGTCTCGATAGGGATACTTTTTAACCATTTGATCATTCATTATCCCATCCATTTCAGAGTATAATTAAAAGAATGAATCCAAAAATATGCCTTCATATTTTTGTATCACTTTTCCTTTTTTTACTTATTTTGTAAGATAAAAAGCCATTGTCATAGTTTGGTGGCCAGCTGTTTGACAATGCCATTCACTGGTTGTAATTTAACTGAACAAGCTAGCTCATGATGAGACCCCTTGTCTTACAATTATAAGCCATTACCCGGTTTTGATATGTAGTATTGGTAATTTCAGTTGAACTATTTCCCAATTATCATGGTAAGCAGGCTTGTAATAAGACCTCTTATCCTTTATATCAAATATATTTTAGAATTACACTTTGGGTAATCATAAACTTTGATGAATGGGATGAACAATTTTCTCCTTAAGAGAATATCGATGACAGGGTAAGAGTTGAAGATGCTAAGATTGAATCAGTTTCTGTTTTGTATTGATAACCTTTCTGAGGCTGCTTAAAAACATTAAAATGATTTACAGTACTTCTAAATCTTGAGAAGATTTTACAAAAATAAAACGGGGTTTCAGAATCTAAATATACCTAATTTCCTAGAAATTTTCCTTTTGTTTAAGGCTTCCATTTTTAAAAGTAAATATTAGAACTATTTCTTTTGAGAAACTTTTTTTAGTATAGTAAAGACCAATGGAAGGCATCTTACAACTTTATTTTCCCAAAATCCTAAACTATGCACACAAATTTTGCTGAAAATTGAATATTTACAAAGGGAGAAGGGGTTACCTCCTGAATTGAAGAATTTTTTCAAGATAAGGCCATTAACAGGAAGAGGATCTCTCTTACGTGATAGATATTGCAATATGAAAATAGAAGGGCCTATCTTCTCATTGATTTGAAATGGTCCAAGCCACATTTTCTAGAACTTAGTGTGTTTTCCTTTATCCTCATGGGCTTTGTCCCATTTCAAAACTAGATCACCAACTTGTAATTGCTTTGAACTGGATGAACTTGTATTAAAATATGACTTGATAATTTGTTGATGTTTTGCATGTGTAATTCTAGCTTTTTCCCTTTCTTCTTCTAGTTTTAAAATTTGACCATGTCTTAATTGAATAGAAAATGAGGGACTTTCTTCAATAAACTGCACTAAAGTTAGAGATGGGAGTACTAAATTGGTTGCTATGATAGCTTCCTTCCCATATACTAGATTAAATGGAGAAGTGCCTATGGAGGCCTTATGTGTTATTTTGTCAGCCCATAGTGCAAATATCAAAGATTTATGCCATTTTTTATGATTCTGCTCAATAGTTCGTTTGATGATTTTAATAATATTTTTATTGGTGGATTCTGCTAAACCATTACCCTGGGGGTAGTAATTTGCAGAATACTTCAATTTAAACCCTCTTTTGATAGCGAACTCAAACATCAAATTTCCAGAAAAATAAGATGCATTATAAAAAACAAGAGCGTTTGGGACACCAAACCTGGTAATAATGAATTGATCTATGAATTCCATAATTGCCTCAGAGTTTGTTGTCTTTAGAGGAATTGCTTCAACCCACTTAGTAAAGTAATCAGTGGCAATAAGGATATACTTATGTTGTTTGGATCAATGTGGAGTGATTTCCCCAATGATATCCAATCCTCATTGCTCAAAAGGTTGTTCAATGTTCACTGGTTGCAAAGGGAAAGCTAGCTTTCTTTGTCTTCCATTAGATATTTGACAACTTCGGCATTTCCTAATGTATTCATGAGTATCTCTCAACAGGGTGGGCCAATAATATCCAGCATGAATGATTTTGTGAGTTGTTGTATCGGCTCCAAAATGTCCTCCTGGTGGTCCGTCATGTAGCTCCTGCAAAACCTTTCGCGCTTCAGGTTTTTCTAAGAATCTTAATAGAATTCAATCATAATTTCGCCTAAACAATACATCATCTACCATTATGAATTTTTTCACTTTCAATCTAATAGCACGTTTGTTTTTATAGGAGAGATTAGAAGGAGCGTATCCATTTTTGAGATAGAAAATCAAATCTGCATATTGTGATTCGGGATCTGTGATACTTATCTGATTGATTTCTTCAGTATCTTTTGTACCTTGAGGTTCTTGAATATTGAATGCTCCTACTAACAACCTGCAAAAACCTTGGCCTTTGACAATCTTTGTTGGCTTGATTTCCAAGTCATATTCTTGTAATGTTGTGACCCAATTTTTCCTCTTTTCTCCTAATTCCCTTTGGACTAGTAATTGTCTTACTACTAAAAAAGGAACTATAACTTTTGTGTGAGCTTTTAAGAGAAAGGGTCTGTAGTGTTTAATGGATTTGTATACAGAAAAGGCTTGCTTTTCAACTTCCGAGTAATTAAGTTCAGCACCTTCAAGATTTGAACTGTAAAATGAGATTGGTGCTTCCAAGTTTTGATCATTAATCTAAGTTAGCACTATTGCATAAGACGAGGCGGATGCGAGTGTATATAATATGAAATGACTCGAAAAATTGGGATTTCTTAAAGCAGGGGCATTAATTATTGATTATTTGATAGAATCAAATGCCTCTTTTTCTGTGGTTCCCCATTTAAACACCGAATTTTTCTTAATCATTGTTTGCAATGGTAAAATAATCTAGGAAAAATCTGGAACGAATCGTTTAACAAAGTTAATTTGACCCAAAAATGACTACATGGATTTTTTGCTGTGAGGGAATGGAATATCAGAAATCTCTTTAATTCTGTCTGGATCAATATAAATACCATCCTTTGAAACAATGAAGCCCAAAAGCTTTCCTTGATTAAGAGAAAAAAACGACTTTTTTGGATTAAGCGAGATACCATAACTTTTGCAGCGTTCAAAGATTTGTTTTAAATCATGTAAATGATTAGAAATTTTCTTGGAAAATATAGTAATATCATCTAAATAGACAACTACTGATTTATTGATCAATCCTTTGAATGCTATGTCCATTGCTAGGAAAGTAGTTGCTGCATTGATAAGTCCAAAAGGCATTTTTTGGTAAGCATAAGTTCCCCACTTAGTTCTGAAGGTAGTTTTAAGTCTGTCGTCGGGATGGACAAAAATTTGGTTATATCCTAAAAAACCATCTAAAAAGGACATTAGCTCAGAACCAGCTACTGAATGGAGTGTCTGCTCCATGGTAGGTAAAGGGAAGTTATCCTTTTGGCTTGCCTTATTAAGATTTCTAAAACCTATGCAAATCCTGATGTCGCCATTTTTCTTTCTAACTAGCACCATATTGGACACCCAGTTTGAATGTCTCACACGAAAAATGATCTTAGCCTTTAAGAGTTTGTTTAGTTCGGCCTTTATTTGACTCTCTAGGTTAGGATGGATTTTCCTTAACTTTTGTTGCACTTGTTTTTGTGGAGACAACATTGGAATAGTATGCTCAATGATTGATGCATCGTATGTTTTCAAATCATCATATTTCCAAGTGAAGACATATTTATATTTTCGCAACAATCTAATGAATGTTGTTCTTTCTTATAAAGAAAGTCCTAATCCAAAATTAATGTTTTGGGGGTTTTCCTCAGTACCTAGGTTTATCAACTCAAATCTTAAAGTGGAACTCTGGAGTTTTGAATTGGTCACCTATTTAAACCTGTCTTTAATATCATAAAGATCTTCTAGCTTGACCATGGGTTTTGGTATTGAGTTTTCTTCTTGCTTTTCCTTCATTTGAAGGTCATGATCGCTTTCATCAATGATTTGATCATCCTAGGACTTGTCGGAAGTCAAGAAATTTAAAATGTCTTCATCATGATTGAACACTCACCAATTGGTGACAATATCAGGAATTGATGGTCTAAAAATTAACTCTATTGAAAATCTGTCTCGGTTGTAATCTTCAGAAGGTAGGAGTTTGGAAGCAACATTAGCTAGCTGGTCTGCTGCTGAATTTTGGGACATAGGGATAGGATAAATATTGAATGCTAAAAATTGAGATATGAGTTCCTGCACCAAGAACTAATAATGTTTGAGATGACTCGAAAGATAGTGAATTGTATTTCTAACTTGTTTTATAACAAATTCTGAATCACCAAATACTTTCAAATATTGAATTTTAAGACCAATAGCTTTGTAGAGTCCTTGAACTAAGGCCTCATATTCAGTTGTATTATCTGTGCATTAAAATTCCAATCTGCATAATAACATGGTTTTTTCTCCCTCAGGGCTGACTAAAATACACCCCCCTCCTACACCTTCACTAGATTTAGACCCATCAAAGTATAGTGACCAAAATAAAGAATTATCAACAATTTTATTTACATTTTCCTCAGCAATATTGACACATCTTGATCTATCGGTTGATGAAAAAATTTCTATCTAGGATGTGAAATTATTAACTAAGAAAGGAGATGGTTGGGCAGTGAAATTGCCAAAGAATGATTCCGATGAGTAATTCCCCAAAATATTGTTATTGAATGCTATTGGTTGATTTACTGTTCAAATTCAGTAACAGTATGGGTCATATGTTTCTCCCGATCGATTTTGATCTGATTTGGCTTACCTTTATAAGGTAGCCACATATGGGACCAATTGGTGGAAATATAACCATGGAGTTTCTTAGCCCGGTCTCTACTTAAAATTAAACCATAAAATTCAGGTATATCTGCGATTAAAATATCAATTCTCTGAACCACTCATGGATCAGCTGATAACCTGATAGTTACGGAGTTGATTTCCCCTAAAACCTGGACCTCAGTTCTATCCAACTGTACAATATGAATTGCCAACTTTTGGGTTTCAATGTTCAGTTTGGAACAAACTGAAGCTGACATTATATTAGACGACGCCCCTGAGTCAATCAAAAAATTGTGTGTATTTCTATTATAGATTTCATAGGTCAAGAGGAAAGGAGGAATATGAGAATTTGATTTATCTCCAATTAAAACTGCATCAGTAGCTTCCTCTCTACCAGGAGGTGGTTGACTTGAATCATTTGCAGCTTTAGACAATACAACATTAGGAGCAGGTGAAGAAGGGACGACATTTAGCTCCTTAAGAAGTAATTTATGCTGATGTTTGAGTTTTCTAAGTTCAAACATATTAATGTTTGCCTTTGTCTTCTTCATATCATCGATAATATTGTAATCCATTGAATTCGACACTACCAACGTCTTAGATGTTGAAGGTAGGTTTGAAGATGATGGCTGATTTTGGGATGGTATTCCCACAGATTTCTTTGTGGGAACCTTTTCTTTAATAATAGTGGTACCTACATTCCTTTTCTTCGAAGTTGCGTGGACAGGTTCAAGATTACCTTTACTCCTCGTAGTCACAGGGAAAGCTTCTTGTTCATTTTTTGTATTGGAGTTAGGTAAAATGAAGTCCCACATCCCATGGCATTCGATAATCTCCTCTTCTTCGGGTTCCTCGGATGGCAAGACTGTTTCATCTTCTTCTTCCTCTTCAGGATTTGGGTTTGCATTAGATATAGCATTTGGTGGTTTTGATTCAGGTTTCTTAGAATTTCTAAATGGCCTCTTTGTTATAGTTTCAACTACTTCCTTTTTGATCTCAACCATTTCATTTGACATAGTCTTGAGGACTTTTTGTAGACCCTCCATATCATATGGATATTTAGGGGTTTTCTTCTTTGAATCATCTTTAAAAGAAACTTTTTTGGATTTTCTATCTTCAAGAGAAACTTTCTTTTCTAAAGAAATAATGTGTTTCTCTACGAGAAGCGCCTCTTTCATGTTTTCAACTAAAGTTGGTTTTGCAGCTCTATCTACAAAAATAGCTATATTTGAAGGTAGGGCTGTTATATACCATTTGCTTCTAATTTGCTCACTTGGTTTAGAGGCTGTTGGAATCTTATTCAAGAGTTTATTGAAATGTGAGTAGAATTCCTTGATAGGTTCTTTAGATTCTATCCTAAGGTTCGAGACATCATTAATTAACGTTGCTAAAGACGTGTCATCACCATACTTAGTAAGAAAATGTTCCTGAAAAGTGTTCCAACTGGTAATGGATTCAGAGTGCACGGAAAAATACCAAGACCCGGCTGATCCTTATAAAGTATAAGGGAAAATCCTAACGACAACATCTTCCTCTATCACTCCTTTTAAATTAACTGATAACATGAAATTCTTAATATGTTCTTCGGCTTGTGTTCCAGCATCTGGATTAAATTTTGGCAACCATTTTTCTGGAGAGTTTGGCAATGGGTGTAATGGTGCAGGCATAGTGACCGCACAACGACTACTCCATGGATTCTGAGCCATTGTAGAACTAATAAGAGATTATACTGCTCATGAAATTCCAGATGTTTGGAAAGGATTTGATATTGAGGATTGAGTAGGTTGGGATGTTGAAGTTGTCAATCCCTATTGAACAACAATGTGTAATGGAGGAGTGGATGGTTGACTTCGCTCTCGGGAAGATGAAATGGAGGATGATGATGAGAAAGTCTCAGTGTCTGATCCTTCAGTATTCTTTTTTGCCATTTTCCTTTTGGGTAAAGGAAACTCAGTAGGTTCAATACCGAGCTTTCCACTTTGAAGTCTCGTGAGAGGGTGAGGTACATTGAATTGCGAAGTCTCACTTCCTTGAGACACTTTAGATTTATGTGGTATTATCGAAAAGCCTTGAAGTTTCTAGATGAGAGTGTGGACTTCAAGGGACTCGAGACTTAATCGATCTGAAGTGTGGTGGGTTTGAGCAGTGGTAGTTGACTCCTCTTCTTCTCGTTTGAATGCTAGTGTTCCGGAATGCAAACGAGAGGTCTGAGGTGAGGTGGAGGGAGATTTACTCTCAGAATGGGCTATAGGTTTGGATTTTCTCGCCATTCACAGTTCATGCCATCCTTCTAGCACCAAAAATGTTGATGCCTCGAAAATTGCTGCAACAACATCGGGGAAAAACACCATGTTCGGACCTTAAAGGCAACTCCTTTTCCATTTGGTGTGGTGGCTCCGACTAGAGATAATGGGACTAGTTTCCCAATAATGGATAAAAGTGAATGGATAAATGGTTGGTTCTTCTAATATATAATGATAATGGATGAATGATTTAATCTAAAAAGTAAAAATATGAACAACTATCCAATCGAGGGAAATTTCTACTTTTAGTGTAATGTTTGATAATCTTTATCCACAAACAAGCATATAGATGACTCTATTGGTACACAAAGACATTTATTCATATGATAATTACTTTGTTCAAGTAGCTGAACAAAGTAATCATTAAAACATTATTACACTATCCCTTATATATCACTGACACAGATATGACTGAAAGAATAACACTCCTTAAACATTCAATAGTGAAAAATATAAGGATTGTTGTTAAAACACATATATATATATCCAATGATAGCAAGATTAAACAAATGACGATTCACATGAAAGAATGAAAAAAAAGCATAGATAATAGTACCATATGTTATTCGGATCACTCCAGATATCAATCGCATTCAAATTCCTTCTTCCAACTTAGAAACACTTTCACATGAAGGAAACAGTGCACATCCCATCAAAGCTTTCTTCGTTAAAATTCAGAATAGTGGCCGAGTCTTTATAAAAATATACCAGAAGCACAATAGTGCAACTTCAAGATATGAGTTTATACAAAAACAGAGGACCCTTTCTAAATGCATGAAAGGGCCTATAAATACTAATTTAGGCTAACTAATTTACAAAAATAAAATGCTATTAATTGATACAAATAAATCATGAGTATCTTCTCAGCATAGGCTTGTTTGCAGTCGGCTTGAGCTGGCAAATATTAAGCATCGATTGCAATTCTGGAGGATGAGTGAGCCGAGAAAGCAGTTGGGCTGAGTATGTGGCATCGTGGATTTTGGGAATCATGCAACCGATCGCATCGTTTAAACAATTGAGTGTGGCCCTTTGACTATATGGTTTAACTAAGAAAAACCAAAAGGTATCCCAAGTTAAACTTTGGATGTCAGCAATTAATCTTCCATTCTTCTCGAATTGTTGATTGCATGTTTGTTCCAATGCTTTGGCTGACGGCAGTTTACTTGGAGTGCACTGCGAAATCATGTTAGACAAATAAAGGGTGTCATTGATTAACTCAATTAAATTACTGGTAGATAATCTGCATCTTGAAGCTTCTCTCTCTGCTTTCATTAATTGTGGCTGTCATTCTAGGAAAAGGATTTCTTTGTGTGACTTTAAAATTTTAGGCAGATTCGTGGCTTGCCCTTCGTTGGTGTCTTGCCAAGCAAGGAAGTTGGTTAGAGTCTCATCAGCCTGTTCCAAATCTTGCCTAGCATCACCTGATTTGTCAACTATTGATGTAGCAATCTCACAAAGGGGCTTAACAAGAGAAATGTTATGACATAGCAGTTTTAACTGTGTAACCAATGCTTTGTTGATCTGAAGAGCTTCAGACCTGAAATCTGCTCGTTGCGGAAGACTCTTGAACTTTTCTACTTGGTGTGACAGTTGAGCAATTTGCTCATCTTTGGTTTTCATCATTTGTTCATTCATTGTCTTTATCCTCACCAATGCTTCGGATAATTCCTTTTACTTTTGTATCGCGCTTGAGTCTATCCTGTGTTTCTCCTCAATCAATTCCTTATTCAATTGATTGTTTATCTACTTCTATGTCGATAGTTTATGTTCTAACTGTTCTATTTTCTGTTGTCTTTCACACACTTGCAACTACAAAAAAACAATTGTTTGGTCACTTTCCTTAAGTAGATTGCTTACTTCCGAGGCTTTATCCATAGTGGCTACAAAATAGGTTCGATCATACTGAGAAAGTTTTGTAAGGACATCGGAAGGGTTAAATTCTTCCTTCCACACCACATTAGCTGTCTCTGTGTGTGCTGGAAAAAGGGAATATTGATCAAATCTCCTAGTTTTCCTTTGTCTTTCACTATAGCCCTGTGTTTGGGACTGTAAAAGACGTCTAATGGTGGAATGTCTTCTATCTGGAAAACAATATGATCAGATGGATCATTTGGAATTATTTCTACATCTGTGTTGGGGGTAGGCCGCTGGTTCCTTCAATTGGAACTGTTGTTGTTGTTGTCTCTTGACCGACTGTTACTTGAGGTGTGTTGAATCCTTGTGAAGTCTCGGGATTGCTAACAATGGAGTCAAATTGTTGCCACTCTTTGAGGAGTTTGGGATCAATTTGAGTCTCTAAATCAGTATATTCACTGTCGTGTTTCTTTTCTGTCTCCTTCTCTCTTTCTTGTTCTGGCTCTTTTCCCTTTTTGGGAATTTTCTTTGTAGCAGGAGATTTGTGAATGATTGGCTCTTTAGGCTTGCTTGACTGTGTAGTAGCTAATAAGTCTAGGGGCAGAGTTTGCAACCTCTGTTCTCCGAGCCTATTGAATTCTACGAGTCCTTCATCTTTGTATTTCAGTTTGGCCAGTGTCTTCACCTGAAACAATGATTCTGTTGAAGAAAACAGGTCATCAAACTCATCCTTTTCATGGTCGAACCTTGTAAGTTTGGCTTGTCCTAGCACATTATAGGCAACCTTCTTTGGATCGAATTGCCTGTTAGGGATGGTTGCAAGATTGAGCACGTTTATTTTTTCTGCCTCCTTCTCCGCATGTTTGTAATCATGTAGGGTGTAAACGCCGCACTTCAAAGGAAATGAAGGCCATGTGTGTTTCTTAGAATTCCTAAGAGTTTTGGACGTTCTTAATGTTGTTATTTGGTAGGCTAACTTTCGAGCCAACAACTTATCCAATGATTCATGTTTGTTCTTTGCGGGATTGTGTCTCCATTGCTTAATTGGGGCTGATTTGGTCTCATCCTCTGCTGCGAATTTCTCCAGAAAGACTTTATTGTATGACTTTTCAGGTGTAGGTAAATGATACATCTTTCTTAAGTCATCACGCAGAAATGAACCAAAACTTCTTCCGTCACTTGTGCAAAATGTTCTATTTGTTACTCGAATTTCCTCAACCACCCATCTGATCACATCAGTGTATGGAATAATTTTCTCCCGTGCTGATATCCTGTGCAAATATGAGTCGTCTAAATCTTTCAGGGTAGCTTCTGATTTATTAGTTGAGCCTGTAGTAGCTTCTTCCAGCACTTCCTCTCGCTCCTCTACTTCAATTAAATTGTAGATACTTTGCCAACTTGTATTTCCAAGGCCAAGACATGTAGTGTCTCAAATGAAACCCCTTTTGCTTGGTCCTCGATCACTGGTGGGGTGCACTGTTGCTGCAGGAGCCGCTGCTGCCACGAATCTCTTGGATTTGTTTCCCATTTGGTTTGAATTTGTTCTTTCTGCGGAGTTTTGCACAAGGAATGAAACCAACGTGATACAGAGAATAGGTAGTATGAGCCAATATGAAAGAATTATATCAATTAGCGAATAATGAAAGATTATAGTGAAGCTACCGTAGATACAGTCTAAGGGAAGATCTCAGCATGTAAGCTTCATTAATTGGCCGCTTAACGTGTCAATCATGGTAAAGGAGTTCTAAATACGCATCATATCGTTTATATGCTCATTGATTGATTCAAGCGTGGCTTGAATTTTTGGGGGATAATCATAAGTAAATCGCATCGGTGATTGGTGACCTGAATGGAAAGGCTTTAACAATAATCCAAAATAATGCATGCAAGCCTTTTTAAATATGTTTTGAAACTCGTGCCTTAATTTAATGTATCGCAATCGGGGATGGGCTTGGTTCATATTACTTATGTCATTGCAAAATCGCCGATTGTCAATGGCGATACACCTTATCGCATCAGGAGATTTAAAGGTGTCATAAACATGCGTTGTGTTACATCCTTCGATTGTCGATAGCGATATCACATCGGAGAAGGGAGAGGATTTCATTACACTTGCTATTAGCCTTTCCCGATATCTCATAGTTGTTTGCTTTTCGGATCGGAGTAAGTCAATGGGTGCATGCATTATGTTTTCTTTATTGTTGCGATATGTGATCTTGTGATGGCTTTATCACAATAATAAAGAATTTTATATTTATTTACAAGACTCATTTCATTATAGTTCAAAAGGTTTATAATATAACATTTCTATTCAACCTTTTGATGAAGAATTTTTTAATGATGAGTTAATACCAATTTATTCACACATCTATGCTTAAAGGGGACCCATTTCGTATTATGATTTTAAAGAAAAAAATTTATGAAATGGGGGGTTGTTGTAGAGCAAAAGAGGTTTATATGTATCTCAAAACTAATTATAACCCTTTTGCATTTAGATTTAACTAAAAGAATATTATAAAAATAAATTAAAATAAAATATTAAGGAATTTAGACCTTTGTGATCCATAACATTGTTTAGAGAATTTTCTGCGAAATCACATAAATATTCTTTTGTGGACCCGTTTCTAACCAACAAGTGTGGTTCATCGTCACGACAAGTTGAAGAACCAATCGAGCTTAGCTGTTAAATAGTATGTGCAGACAGCTAAATTGCCAACCGCTAATTCTGACCTAATGCCCCGAGTCAAACCAAAAATATTCTTGTTATATTTAATTATTATTATTCTAATAAATTAGTTAAATTAGGTAAATTATATAATAAAAGTATTCATTTGTTAATTTTAACTAAATGTACTTGTTTTTATAAATGTAATATATAAAATCCAAAAACCTAACTAAAATCAAATTAAAATAATATCATACGGTACATCATATATTTATTTAATAATCATTTGTATATTTAAGAAATTTCGGGAAATCACATTAATTAATAATTTGTCTAAGGCGTTTCGAACCAACTAGTTATTATTTATGTGATTTTGGCGAAAATTCTCTAAACAACTCTTATGGATAACAGAAGTCTAAATACCTTAATATTTTTATATATCATTTAAATCTAATGGACCAATTGAAATTAAATTAATAAATTTTATAACTAATTTAATAATTTATATTTATTAAATAATCTATATTTATTTAATAATATATTAT